>ML325190.1:0-70415 GCA_005239505.1 Nicotiana paniculata | reverse complement strand
GTTGATAGTTAATCACAAGTCCCTGTGGGTACGATATCTGGACTTAAAATCCTATATTACTTGTCGACCACGTACACTTGCGTGTGCATTGGGAAATCAACCAACAACTGCTTTCATGGAGTTGATGTGCCGAGTGTTCAGGCCTTATTTGGAATCATTTGTGATTGTTTTCATTGATGATATATTGATATACTCTCGCAGCCGAGAGGAGCATGATCAACACCTTAGATTCGTCCTCCAAACTCTAAGGGATAGTCAGTTGTATGCTAAATACTCCAAGTGTGAGTTTTGGTTGAGTTCAGTTGCATTTCTAGGCCATGTGGTATCGTCTGAGGGTGTACATGTGGATCCCAAGAAGATTTCAGCAGTCAGAGATTGGCCTAGACCCACCTCAGCTTCAGAGAACTGGAATTTCTTGGGCTTAGCAGGTTATTATCGCCGGTTTGTGAAGGGCTTTTCATCCATTGCAGCCCCGATGACCAGGTTGACTCAGAAGAGTGCCCAATTCAGGTGGTCTGATGAGTACGAGGCGAGCTTTCAAAAGCTCAAGACAACCTTCACCACGGCACCAGTGTTAGTTTTGCCCACAGGTTCAGGATCGTATACCGTGTATTGTGATGCTTCACGGGTTAGGCTTGGTGCAGTGTTGATGCAGGATGGAAAGGTTATAGCCTATGCTTCTCGTCAGTTGAAGGTCCATGAGAAGATCTATCCAGTTCATGACTTGGAGTTAGCCGCTATTGTGCATGCATTGAAGATTTGGAGGCATTATTTGTATGGTGTGCCATGTGAGGTGTTCAAGGATCATAAGAGCTTACAGTATCTGTTCAAACAAAAGGAGTTGAACATGAGGCAGAGGAGATGGTTAGAGTTGCTGAAGGATTATGATATTACCATTCTTTATCATCCGGGGAAGGCCAATGTGGTGGCCGGTGCTTTGAGCCGGAAGTCAGCCAGTATGGGTAGTCTTGCCTATTTATCAGCCAGAGAGCGACCTCTTGCTTTGGATGTTCAGGCTTTAGCCAACCTATTTGTGAGATTGGAGGTTTCTTAGAATGGTAGTGTTTTGGCCCATATTGTAGCCCGTTCTTCTTTGTACGACCGTATTCGGGCCATGCAGTATGATGATCGCCATTATGTGTTCTTAGAGATAGAGTCAGGCACGAAGATGCCAAGCAGGTTACGGTTGATGATGAGGGAGTTTTGAGGATGAAATGACGGATTTGTGTACCTGATGTGGATGGTATTCGTGAGTTGATACTACAGGAGGCCCACAGTTCCCGATATTCCATTCATCCGGGCGCCAATAAGATGTACCAGGACTTGCGGCAGCATTATTGATGGCGTAGAATGAAGAATGATATTGTAGCTTATGTATCTCGGTGCTTGAATTGTCAGCAGGTTAAGTACGAGCACTAGAGACTCGGTGGTTTGATGCAGCAGATTCAGCTTCCCGAGTGGAAGTGGGAGCGTATCACCATGGACTTTTTAGTTAGACTCCTACTGACTCAGAAGATGTTTGATGCAGTATGGGTCATTGTGGATAGGCTGTCCAAGTCAGTGCACTTCATTCCAGTAACAATTTCGTATTCAGCAGAGAAGTTGGCAAGGATCTATATGAGAGAGATTGTTAGACTACATAGTGTGCCCATATCTATTATATCAGACCGAGGTACTCAGTTTACCTCCCATTTCTGGAGAGTATTTCAGTGAGATTTGGGCACACAGATTGATTTGAGCACAGCATTTCATCCTCAGACGGACTGACAGTCCGAGCGTACTATTCAGATTTTGGAGGATATGTTGCGAGCTTGTGTTATTGACTTTGGAGGTTCATGGGACCAGTTCTTGCCTTTGGCTGAGTTTGCCTACAACAACATCTATCAGTCGAGCATTTAGATGGCTCCGTATGAAGTTTTGTATGGTAGGCGGTGTCGGTCTCCAGTCGGATGGTTTGAGCTGGGAGAGGCTAGATTGTTGGGTTCTGAGTTAGTCCAGGATGCCTTGGACAAGGTGAAGATCATTCAGGATAGACTTCGTACAGCTCAGTCCAGGCAGAAGAGTTATGCGGATCACAGAGTTCGAGATTTTACATTTATGATAGTCGACCGGGTATTTCTTCGAGTGTCGCCCATGAAGGGCATGATGAGATTCGGAAAGAAGGGCAAGTTGAGCCCTAGGTACATTGGTCCATTTGAGATTTTGGACAAGGTAGGAGAGGTGGCCTACAGACTTGCTTGCCACCTAGTTTGTCAGCCGTGCATCCAGTATTTCACGTGTCTATGCCCAAGAGGTATATTGCGGACCCATCTCATGTACTTGACTTCAGTGGTGTCCAGTTGGACAAGGATTTGTCTTATGAGGAGGAGTCGGTAGCCATATTAGATCGGCAGGTGCGATAGTTGAGACCGAAGAGTTATCCTTCGGTTCGTGTTCAGTGGAGAGGTCAGCCTGTTGAGGCAGCTACTTGGGAGTACGAGCCCGATATGCGGAGCCGTTATCCCCACTTTTTCCCCGATTCAGGTACTTTTCTATGTCCGTTCGAGGACGAACGGTTGTTTTAGAGGTGGAGATTCAAGATGACGGTCATCTTGTATAATTTAGCAAAAACTGTGTTCCGAGGCTCCGAAAGCCTCCGTTAATCTCACCTCGAAGTGTGTGCAGAGCACGAGTGCGTAGCCGGGAAGTCTATATGTAGAAATGTTTTGAACAGTTGAATTTATGATAATTAATGGAATAAAGTTGACTTTTGTCAATATTTTTGGTAAACAGACCCGAACCCGTGATCTGATGGTCCCGGAGGGTCCGTAGGAAAATATGGGACCTGAGCGTATGCCCGAAATCGAATTCGGAGGCCCCAAGCCCAAGAAATGAATTTTTTAAAGAAAATTATTTTCTGAAAATAAAAAAAGACTTTTGAAAATGAACTTTGATGTGAAATCTGTGTTACCGGGCCCGTATTATGGTTCCGAAGCCCGAAACAGGTTCGATATGTGTTATGTGAGTTATCTATAAAATTTGGAAAGAAACAGACTTGGTTTGACGTGTTTCGGATCAAAATCAAAATAATTGAGCCTTATGATGTTTTAAGAAAATTCTATGAGTTTTGAGGTTTAATTCATGGATTTTCATGATATTTTGGTGATTTCAATGCTTGAATAAGTCCGTAGGATGATTTGGGAGTCATGTGTGTTTTTTGTTTTGAGACCCGAGGGCTCAGGTGAGTTTCGAGTAGTTAACGGGGCGTAAAAACATGAAAAATCTTGTGTTTTCTTCAGTTTTCTGGTGCCTGGTAGTTTAGTCTATGCGATCGCATAGGAGGAGCTGCAATCGCATAGAGTTGAGTAAGGGGGAGGGGTTTGATGCCTTGTGCGATCGCATAGGGGGGTCAGCAATCGCAGTGGTCTGTGGAGTTGGTCTTCTGCGATCGCAGCCTTCCGTCTGCGATCGCATAGTAGGAATTCTATAGCTCTGCGATCGCAACCCTTTTTCCGCGATCGCAGAGAACAAAAAACGACCAGTTATTTTCTTAAATCAAAAACATAATGTTATTTCGGGATTTTCACTTCTTCATCAATTCCTTCTTCTCCAAAGCCCAATTGACGACCCCCAAGCTAGATTCCCTCCATAACCACTTGGGTAAGTGATCTTAGAACAAATTTCTTCCACTTTCCTTCCCTAATCACTAGAATCTAGGCCTAAAAATCCTAAAATCAAAGTAGAAATTAGGGGTTTTAGGTAGAGTTAGGGCTTATGGTATTTTGGGTAATTCAACCTCAATTTGGGGTCGGATTTCAAAACAAATTATATATTTGAACTCGTGGGGGTATGGGTGATCGGGTTTTGGTCCGAGCCTCGTGTTTGGACCAAGCGGGCCCCGGGTCGAATTTTGGTATTTTTGGAAGAATGCTAGGAATTGTATATTTAGGCTATGGGATTGTATTAATGAGTCATTATTGATGTTAATAAGTTAATTATGTCTCGATATTGTTGTTCCGGAGTTGAATTCAAAAGGAAAGGTGGTGTTAGAGGCTTGATTGCTATTATTGGACCCGAGGTAAGTGTCTTGCCTAACTTTGGTGAGGGAATAGGTATTGTATGCTATATGTTAAGTGTTTATCATGTTCAATGCATAGGTGAGGTGACGAGTACCTATGCATTGTGTGTCAAGCATGTCCGTGAGTCTATTTTCGATAGAAATCTTATTATTATTTCCATGTTCGTTATAATATGAACTTATCTCTACTTGGAAGTTGATTGTTGTTGAAAATCCTCGTTGATGAACTTGTGATGTAATGGTTCTATTGAGGACCCAACTGTAAAGTACATACTTGAAAAGGTTGGTTATAGCGGAGACCCTTGCCGGGCAATTTGTTATGATAATGACTCATATTCTCCCCTTGTCGGGTGATTATGATTTGTGATTCCACTATGCTGCATTCCTTGCCATTTTGATAATTGTCATTGCATTGCTGAGGAAGAGTGTAAAGCACCAAGGGTGATGTCGTGCCATGATTTACATTGATCACATCATATATTGCATAGTGAGGAAGAGAGTAAAAGCACGAAGGGTGATGCCGTGCTATGATTTGCATTGATTACATCATATATTGCATAGTAAGGAAGAGATTAAAAGCACGAAGGGTGATTTTGTGCCATGATTTATATTTAAAAGAACGAAGGTTGATGCCGTGCCATGATTTACATTGCCATACATGATATATTGCATTTTGAGGAAGAGAGTAAAAGCACGAAGGGTGATGCCGTGCCATGATTTACATTGCCATACATGATATATTGCATTTTGAGGAAGAGAGTAAAAGCACGAAGGGTGATGCCGTGCCATGATTCATGTTATCTTACATCGTACATTTCATCGTGAGGATGAGAGTAAAATCACAAAGGTTGATGTCGTGCCATTTATTACATTCCTGGCATTATATTTGTTTCATTAGCATATTTCAGATAAACTGTCTTCTTGTATGTTCCTATGTACTTAATTAACTACTCTATCACACTTCTTACCCCCTTTGTATGCTCCCGTATCCCCCTACGTATTTGTTTATCTCTTGCTTCATGTTCCACGATATATGTTGTAGAATAGGACATGTTAACGTTTGTTGTCAAGTCTAGCCTCGTCACTACTTCGGCCGAGGTTAGGCTCGGCACTTACTCAGTACATGGGGTCGGTTGTACTGATGCTACACTGCACATCTTATTGTTGTGCAGATCCTGCACTCGGACCCAGTGTACAGCGTTGAGGGAGTCACCCTCAGTCCACTCCAGAGGCTTCAAGGTATACCGCTGTCATTCGTGGGCCTTGGCGTCTCTCTTATCCCTAGTTCCTGTATTTTTGTCTTGTGTTTTCTCTAGTTCTCAGAGACAGTCATGTAATTCCTTTCAAACTTTGTATTTAGCACTCCTATAGACAGTTCGTGAGTTTGTGACTCCAGGTTTTTGGGGAATTATTGCGATGTTGTATTATGTTATCTTTACTTAGTTTTGAAACTTTATTTATTTCCGCTGTTAAGAATGGTGAACTTTTTTAACTTATTCTGTTAATTCGGTGTTATCGTATTAGTTCAACTGCACACGTTGGCTTGTCTAGCGGGTTCTACGTTAGACGCCATCACGGCCGAAGGTGGGATTTCGGGTCTTGACAAGTATTATAACAGAGTTAATGAATTACATTCATTCATCACTAGGTTATAAGTCGATGAATCAATTATAACAGATTAATTGATATAGGTCGAGACGTTTTGTTTTGAATATTCAATGATGCATCCGAGTAGGTTATACAGTATCATATACTATAACCCGACCCTGTGTTACTAGCGCTTCATATATATATATATATAAGAACATGAAGCGCTAGGAACACATGATCGGGTTATTTTAGGGATTGATACATATATAAGGCTATCAAAGTGTGTGTGTATATATATATATATAGACACAGACAGACACTTCACTGTAATACTATAACGTATATATAACTTATTATAGTATATGTTAGTGTGTGTATGTATATAACATTCATTCATCACTAGTAACGCAGGGTCGGGTTATTTTAGGGATTATACACTTGTAAATTGATTCATAAACTTATAACCTAGTGATGAATGAATGTTATATACATACACACACTAACATATACTATAACAAGTTATATATGGGGGTTTTCGAGTGACGGCGACAGGGATAGGGTGAGTGTTTGAGAGAGAAGAGGGGAGGTAGGGATTCGGGGATGGTGAAAATTCCAGAAATGGGGGTGTTAGGGTTTGGGTTAGAGATCAACGGCC
This sequence comes from Nicotiana paniculata, assembly GCA_005239505.1. Classification (NCBI taxonomy): domain Eukaryota; kingdom Viridiplantae; phylum Streptophyta; class Magnoliopsida; order Solanales; family Solanaceae; genus Nicotiana; species Nicotiana paniculata. The sequence continues at coordinate 64,113 of ML325190.1, read as the reverse complement.
ACAATTAGAGAAGGCTCTAGGTCGGGTAAGGGTTATTTAGTTTGGGCTGGGGCGGATTGGGCTAGGATTTTAGGTAATTGGGCTGGTATAATCATGTTAGGACCGAAATTAAAATGAATTCAAAGGGAAATTTGTTAAAGACCCAATTAATTAATAAACTACTTTGTAAAAATAATTAACAAATTATAAAAAATTATTTTCATGCATAAAAATGATTTTAACATAATCACTTGATATTATACATGAAGGGGCTAAATTAAACGAAATATGTTCTTTTTATACATATGTTTAAAAAGCACTTACCTAAGTTTCAAATTTTTTAAAATAAAAATATAAAAAGCTAATTTTTCAGGCGAAATAAGGTAATATTGCATACATGGGCTATTATTGCAAAATTATTGCAATTATAACCCAAAAATATAAATGTGGCTATTCATGAAATAATTAAAGCTTGGTATAAATATAAATGATAAAAATTAAGCAATAAAATCATTATGAAATGAGTTGTGCATCAATTAGTAATTATTTATATAAATAAAATACTGGATAAATTAATTAAAATCCTTAGAAAATGCAGAAAATATGAAAAATATGAATTGATGCTCATGCATTGTTTTGAAGCTATATATGAATTTTAAAAATAATATAGGAAAAAATTGGGTATCAACAGCTGCCCCTCTTTACCCGGGAAGGATGAAAGAATTATCGCGTAAATATATGATGGCCAATTTTGACCGAGTAGGGTGATTTGAGAGGCATAGGCCGCACTCTGGTTTTCGAGCTGCCTACATATCCCTGGTTTTAAAGGAATCAGGCCGTGTGTAGTTCTGGATTCTCCGACAGAATATGCCGATAAAGTTATCCCAAGAACGGACACAAGGTTTTGGGATAGGTGAAATGGTTGCGGTGAGCGGTCGGGTTTGAAATAGTATGAAGGGACGGGAGCGGGACTACTCCTGTCAGGATAATGGTTGCTTATCGAGTTACCTGCAAATAAGAGAGGTACTACAAGCATGTACGTACAATTTTGCGTAAATTTAAACATGATGTAAATTCCCTTCAGACCATAAGAATTGTCTTCGGACGGTTGAGGATGACGTCCTTATAACATGATGTCCTCGGCCATGAATTTTGCGGTAAGGGATTCACAAGCCACGAGATGATGTTCTCGGGCCATGAAAATGGTGCCTCCGAACCATGACGCCTTTGAATAATGATATGAAAGTTCGAGAGATCCTCATGCCATGGCATGGTGTCTTCCGACTATGAGGATGGTGCCTTCAGATTATGATGCCTTCGAACATGTCGGTGATATTTCAGCCCATGAGGTGAAAGACATGATGCTAGAAGTGAAAAGACAGAGCTTAGTCTTGTATGAAGTTGAGGGCAGAGCTTAGCCCGAGAGAATAGGAGATACAATTCAAGAGAGATAGTGCTTATCCTCCTGCAAAGTTTCAGGACGGGGCTTAGCCCCATGAAAAGAGAAGGAAATGCTTAGCCTTATGCATATATGGAGGCAGGGCTTAGCCTCATGCAAGATTCGGGACAAGGCTTAGTCCCATGCAAAGAGAGGCAATGCTTAGCCTTGTGCAGATACAGAGGAAGGGCTTAGCCTCATGCAAGATTCGGGACAAAGCTTAGTCCCATGCAAAGAGAAGGCAATGCTTAGCCTTATGCAGATATGGAGGCAGGGCTTAGCCTCATGCAAGATTCAGGATAGGGCTTAGTCCCATTGGAAGGTTCTGTGTAGTGCTTAGTCCCATGCAAAGTGAAGGCAATGCTCTGCCTTATGCAAATATGGAGGAAGGGCTTAGCCTCATGTAAGATTCGGGATAGGTCTTAGCCCCATTGCAAGGTTCGGTGCAGTGCTTAGTCCCATGCAAAGTGAAGGCAATGCTTAACCTTATGCAAATATGGAGGCAGGTCTTAGCCTCATGTAAGATTTAGGATAGGCTTAGTCCCATTGCAAGGTTCGGGGCAGCGATTAATCCCATGCAAAGTGAAGGCAATGCTTATCCTTATGCAAATATGGAGGCGGGGCCTAGCCTCATGCAATTTTAATACAATGCTTAGTCTCATGCAGATGGAAGGCAAAGCTTAGACTTATGCAAACATGGAGGCAGGGCTTAGCCTTGCAAGATTGAGACAGAGCTTAGTCTAATGCGATGAACGAATAATAGATGATGGTAGAGTATTTCTTAGCTAGAAATGAGTTCGGTATCCTTGTTGTTATGAAGATTGTGATTCCAAAGTGTGCATATTCCTTGTTCCTGCATCCAAAGAAAAATCATGAGTTCTACAGGGGAAGGTTGGTTCGTGCCTTCGTCTACTTGCTTGATTTGTTCTGTTCCGTCTGAAGACCCTGTTCAAATTATCGAAGTAGCATTCACTAAAGCAGAGTTTATGTTCAAAAGCATGCATGCATAAATTTTGAAGACATAGTAAAGTATAGTTTAGAAATTAGTTAGATGAACCAATGACTGTGACACGATCAAAGACATTGCGACTGCTTCTTCCATAGAATTTTGAGGGTCCTCCTCAAAATTCTGCCCCAGTTAACTGAATAACGCTTCTGACTGCTTTATATGCTGCGATTGGTTGAACTTGCTTTGCAATTTTGAGGGTCCTACTCAAAATTCTGCCCCAGTTTCTGATGATGGGGAAAATGGAATTTTTTATTGAATTGTGACTGCACCCACAAGGCTGCTACGTATCCCTTCTTAAACGGGAATCATGTCAAGCATAGTTCAATTTACATGATATAGAAAAGCATAAGATGGTTTACACATAGTATCTTTTTACTGCATCTGAATTGATAGGCTTTGGCCAGATTTCTCTGTCCATCTCTGCGAGTATGAGTGCTCTTCCTGTTAATACTTTGTGAACCATGTAAAGACCTTGCCAGTTGGCAGAGAATTGCCCTTTGGCCTCATCTTGATGTGTAAATATCCGTTTCTGTACCATCTACCCCGACGTGAACTGACATGGTCCAACCTTTCTTGATTTTCAGGCTCATGTCTGGATTGAATTTCCTGAGTTTTTGGTTTACTGGCAGACACATTGGATTTGTAGGTAACTTGTGAGCCACTATGGATGTGCTCAACCCTGTCATATTGTCGTATGACCAGCAAAGATATCCACATATTCTTTCAGGAACCGAGTGTATTCTTCTTTCTCTGACAGTGACAAATGGATACTTATGCGGGTTTCCTTGACGGTTTCGAAATCTCCCAAGTTGACTATCTCGGTCTCGTCCATGTTGGAATTGGGCTTGTTCTCAAAGTTCTCCACTTCTCTGACAATTTCCTCAGGTATTACATCTTGTTCTTCTGAATCACTATCATTTTGTTGCGTTGTCTCATTACATGTCACAGTTGCCGGTTCATTGAGATAGGAAATAGTAGTGCTTTATGGATAAAGATATGAGAGAAAAGTGGTAATTATAAACATCAAAAGTGATTTTCAATAATTTAAATAACTTTTGGGAATATTGGAAATATTATTTTTTTTAAAAATAAAAAAAGAGAATTTTTTGTCTAGAAAAGCAAAAATAAACAATGTTGTTCAGCCTTGCTAGTCCGGGACTCCTCGGGCCCTCGATGGTCTAATCGTCCAATTGTTGAGGAATGCTCCTCTCTCCGTAGCTTGGATAGTAGGTCCTTCCTCCTCATCCTCCTTGACAGTTACACAATAATCCATGTCATCATCTTCCAAGAACAAATTCCTTAATGACGCCAACACTTCTTCTTCCTCTGATCCGCATATAATATCGGCCTGATGGAAGGTCTGACTCAGGTGTGGCACAGGCTTCTCAAGGGGATAGTGCGGATCACGCCACGGTGGTGACCAATCTTGGTATACTTGCTAGGTGTATTGGTATCCCAACCCAAAAGTTGTACCATGGCGCTTTGGTTGTATTGGTTTGGAGATGCCTTGAAGATTCTTACCAAGACCCTTGTCGGGCTCATATCCTCTCCATGCTATCATTCTTTCTATCTTGCTACTTCACCACTAATCGTTCTCAATCGTGTTGACCCGCTCGATACGATGGTAGGTTTCTCCACCTAACCTTCTTCTATTTTCAATCACCAGGATAGTCTCACTAGTGTAAATGGGGTTTCTCCCATCTCCATGGATAATTACTTCTTGGTGGTTCCATTCGAACTTCACGGCGTGATGTAAAGTAGATGCTATAGCCCCAGCGTGCGTGTATCCATGGTCGTCCCAACAACAGATTGTAAGAGGCGGATATGTGCAGTACATGAAACTCAACATCAAACCATGTAGCGCCCATCTGCAGGCAAAGATTAGTTTCTCCAATGTTAGCTTTCTGAGACCTGTCGAATGCTTTCACATTCATAGTTCCCTCTCGTATCTTATGTAGGCCTTTTCCCAACCTCTTCAACGTTGTCAATGGGAAAATTTTGAGGTTAGATCCTCCGTCAATCAAAACTCTGGCGATCAACTTATCTTTGTATTGCACTATGATGTGCAGTGCCCTGTTGTGGTTCAACCCTTCAGGAGGCAGCTCGTCCCCGTGGAAGGTGATTTTATGTCTTTCTAGCACCTACCCATCATATTGGCCATTTCTCCACCAGTGATGTTGTTGGGTACATATGCTTCACTCAATACCTTCATTAGAGCATTCATGTGTTCCTCAGAATTTTGCAGCAGCGACAGGATAGATATCTGAGCGGGAGTCTTGTTCAGATGATCAATGACAGAGTACTCCCTTGCATGTACCTTCCTCCAGTGGTCATTTGGACCAGTCTCAATGATGGGCAGTTTTTTAGAAGCTTGCTTGTTGGTTTCTCCTAAGTGTTCAGGTGTATAAACCCTTCCTGTTCTGGTCATTCCTTGTGCAGCGCCAAATTCTTCTATCTTTGACTTTCCCTTTCTTCTAGCCTCGTCTACATAATCCCAGGGTACAACATTGGAACTGAAGGGTGGGGTGGATGCCACCATTACAGTGAAAGGTGTGGCCACCTCCACTTCAAATGGAATGAGTGGTGTTACTTCTACTTCTAAAAGAACCGATGCGACTATCTCAACTCCAACTGGCAGCTGTACCTGCACCACAATGGGATTGAGTATGGCTGCAGGTTGTTTAGGATCATCACCCTCTCGAGTAAGCCCAATTGATCCCTCGGGATCCCACTCTTCATCAGTTTCTATCACATTGACCCCTCCACCCCTATGATTTGGGAGAGGATTGTGGCGTATATTAGGTGCAGCTTCCTTCGCCTGTATGACCTTATTGTCAATCAGTGTTTGGATCTTGTCTTTTAAGGTGCGACACTCGTCAATAGTGTGTCCCTTCATGCCGGAATGATATGCACATGTCTTGTTTGGATTGACCCATTGAGATGAATTCTCCATGTCCACAACGGGAATAGGGGTGACATATCCAGCGGCTTTCAACCTTTGGTATGACTGGTCTATGGGTTCAGCAATGGCGGTGTATTGTCTAGGTGGTTTGCGGTCAAAATTAGGCCTGGGATTTTGGTAGTTTGGACGAGTTGGAGGTGACTGATAATAGGATGGTTGGGTGTTATAAGTGTGGTAGGTGGTAGCAGGTTAAAAATATCTGGGAGGTGATGGTTGGTATGTGGGTGGAGGTGTTTGGTATGTGAGTGGAGGGGTCTGGTATACAAATAGGGTTTTGGGTCCCTGGGCAACCATATCTGTTCCCACATCTTTCTTCTTTGATATACCACCTAATTGAAATGCTTTATTTGTGGCATGTAGTGCCTCGAAATTTGTCACCATCCCGCTTTTAATACCCTCTTCAATCCTTTCTCCAAGTTTGATGATATCGAAAACCCTATGGTTCTCAATAACCATTAGCCTTTCATAATACTGTGGATCCTGTGCCCTGACAAAGAACTTGTTCATTTGTTCCTTGTCTAATGCTGGTCTAACCTTGGCTGCTTCCGACCTCCACCGAGTAGCGTACTCGCAGAAAGTCTCAGTTGGTTTCTTCTTTAAGTTCTGGATATACAAGACATTCGGTGCGTTCTTTGTGTTGAACCAGAACCTATCCATGAAATCGGACGCCATGCTCACCCAATTGGCCCACTTCTTAGGATTCTGGCTTATGTACCAGGGTAGAGCATCTCCAATAAGACTCCTCATGAAGAGCTTCATCCGAATCCTTTCATCTTTTCCGAACCCCACGAGCTTGTCACAATAAGTCCTCAGATGAACCTTAGGATCACCCGTCCCGTCAAAAATTTTGAACTTGGCAGGTTTGTAACCCTCCGGCATTTCCACATTCGGTTGTATGCATAAATCCTCATAGTTCAGACCTTCTATTCCTTTACCCCCTTCAAGACCTTGAACCCAACTTGTCAAATTCTTGAGCTCTTTAGCCATGTTCTTGATGAGCAGGTCCTTCTCAGCAGATTCTGCTGTATAGGAGATTGGTTGAGTGGAGTGAGGTAGAGTTTCTACATATATAGGGTTGTTATGGTGAAAGCCAGGATTTTGGGCATAATAATGATCATTGGTGGATTCTTGAGGTTCGGGAATAATTTGTGGGGTATTTTGGGGAGTATGGTAGGTCTTTTATGCGTATTGAGTAGGGAGATGCTGATTTTGAGGAGGGGTTCTATACTGGTGAGGTGCGGGAGGATTCTGTGGGTGTTTGTTAGGTGTGTCTGAGGTGGTGCAGGGTTCTGGGTGTCGGGGGCATTCAATGTCAGGGAGAGATTGCCCAAGTTATGGACCTACTCAAGCTCGCCCTGTAGTGCAAGTATCTTCTGCTCAAACCGTAAAACCAAATCATTTGGGGCCTGAGTGCCCCGACCATCGGAAGTTTCCCCGTTTTCAACATGTATAGTGTTGTATGTTCTGATTTCATTCATATCATCCATTTTAGCTTTCCCTTTTCCTTTCAGTACACTTGGAGGAGGAGAATGTGGAGGGCTCCTGGATCTGGTATGATAAGCTGAGGATGCCAGTATGCGTGAACCAACTTCGGGGAATGGGAATAATCAGAAAGGAAAGAAAGAAAAAACAACAAAAGTAACCAAGTCAGTAAGGGTTCCAAGAAGAGTATTTGCAATATCTAAGCACATAGTGCGGGAATGTAAATTCGCGTCCTAATTTGGAAGCCTTGTTATGCCCGAGGTAGGCCTAGCGACAAGTTGATTTGGAGAATTTTAGTGCCAATAATTGCCTCATTTCATTAATGTAAAAGCAGACGACACTAAATAAGATAAATCATTAATGGCACTTGGCCTTATTACATTTGGAAAAAGCAGGTAAATCTAATCTACTTGGTCCCAGAAGGACCTTCACTAGGCTTGATCTTCTTGGCTCTGTCGATCAGGTTCCCCAGGTCGTGCATGCCCAACAACAAGTATACTCTCGCTAGATGTCCTCCTTCATTTCCCTCAACATTCCGGCAGTCGACAACTCTTTTCCTCATCTTCCCCTCCAATTCCATCAGACCCTGCTCCAAATACTCCTGCCTTTCATTAGATTTTATAGCCATTTCCCTTCATTCGTTGATCAGTTCCATATTAGTTTTGTGTTGCTCCAGATGCTCGGCCTCGGACTCAAGAACCCTTTTGCACAGTTTTGTCACGACCCAAACCGACGGGCTGCGACGGGCACCCGGTACCTTACCCAACCGAGTACCAATGTAACATATCTTTCTTATTACATCATTTCATTCACATGACATACGGACTAATAGGCCAACATAATCCTTTATAAACTCAAAACATAGGCCGACCAGGCCGTACAATCCTTTATATACACGACATATGTCCACAAGCCTTTAAGAATACATAAATATCATAAAGGTCGGGACAAAGTCCTGCCTTACCAAACAATACGTGTCTAAATCATACTAACCAACGAGCAACTCTGAAGCAAATGGAGTGCACCAACATCTTCCGCTGAACTGATAGCCTACTTGGAGGGCTCTCGACCTGTCTATCAGGACCTGCAGGCATGAAACGCAGCGTCCCCAGGCAAAAGGGACGTCAGTACGAATAATGTAACATAAAAGACAAGAAAGAAATATAGAGCACATGACTCAACATGTAAGCCTGAATAGCTTTGTAAATCATAAATTAATTTTAGTGTCATGTATATGCATATGAATGTCATGTCGTGCATAGGTACATGTTTCATAACATCATCAGCCTCTGAGTGCATCCCATCATATTATATCGGCCACTATGGGAAAAATCATCATCGTATACCAGCTGATCAGGTGGTGGTGCGTATATAATGTCATAACCTTTCCCATATCCCATATACATATATATATACATACATATATACGTGTATATAATGCCGTTTGAATATACAGACATATATATGCGTATATAATGTCGTTTGAACCATATTTCAGCCACTGTGGGCAACATCATCATCATATACCAGCAGATCAGGTGGTGGTGCGTATATAACACCGATAACCTTTTCCCATATCCCATATACATACATTTACATATATACGCGTATATAACGCCATCTGGTCATGGGTCAATATGCATATGTAAATGCATATGAAATACGTCAATAAAATCTCTCGGTACGTCATAAGGCCATTATGCTTCTGCTTAATATCATGAAATAAACTTTACCAATATACGTATTTTCGAGACCCATGAACAGAAAATAATAATAATTCACATGGGAAATCAAGAATATATACACCCCTAGTATTTCAATGAATAGAGTAATTTATGGAAACCATGAGTTTGCTCGTTTCTTCCGTATAATTTGGGCCATGCCAAAAGAAAGAAGGGATAGCCTTAACATACCTGAAGTAGGGAAAAATTTGTATGAAAATTATTGCAAAAGGTTACACCGTACTCTTTTAGAATCGCAAAATCTCATGTTGCTACTATGTGGAGAAATCTCGTTGGAATCTCGTTGGATTCATGTTGCTAATGTTGGATACCTTGAATGAATTGGTTGAAGATAATATAAAAATTCCTCACGTTACTTCAGTTGGAGAATTCTTATAAAATGTTTCAAGGTTATGAGCTTCTCCAGCCGTGACATTGAGTTTTTGATTCAAAGTTCAAACATCATTTCCTTGATTCTTTGTACTAAGTGGGTGTGGGCCCCAAATCTTTGATGACTAAGCCCCATATTTTACATAAATAAGCCACCTTAGCATGTGATTAATGAGTCATTATTCAAGACCTCTATGGCTGCCACCTTTTAGCTTATCCATTCTCCACCAATTAACCACCAACATCTTAATTAATTGTTAATCCCCCATTAACACATAATTATCCAATTATCTACATAATTAAGAATAACCTCAAATTACTTAAAATACTGCTCACTTTAATACACCTTATGCACCTTACTATCATGGTCATGTGATACCTTGTATGGCACTAGTCCATAAATACCGGGTATTTTACCTCGGGCCGTATTTTATCCCAACATGTCAAACTTCGACGAACTTTATTTTCTTCGATTTTCTTACCCTCTCACCTCACTAATTTACTCATCACTTGTTTGAAATAGAATAATTCTTATAATCTCCAAATAATCTTTTCCTTGGACTGATGTCAGTTACCTTATGACAAATTTAACATACAATATTACAGGGTGCAACATCATCGTAATTTAATACTGCAAAGCATAGCATCATCATAATATAATAATGCGGGACGTAATATCGATGTAATATTGCGGGGCATAACAAGTTTATTGTATTTCACTTGGGCTTCAGCAACTTCGTCTATGACCCTGTTCCCTCGACCGATTCTTGGCTGAACTACCCCTGCTATGCTGTCTTCCATCCACGATAGGTAAAAGCGTACATGCCCTACGTGGTATCTGTCTGTCTCGATGGTGTCCCTTTCCACAATAATCTTTAGATGCCACATATGCTGAGCTTCACATTTGTACGGGATGTCTTCATCTTGAAAAATCTGCCCTATAATGACTCATTTTAGAAACTCGCGGTATGACTTGCTTCCTGCCTGTCTGTCTCATAACCCTCATGGGAACATAAGGGTATATTCCCCTTAACCCGATCAACACCAAGCGGAGAATCCCTCAATCTGATGATGAACTCATTGGTAGGGAACCATTCGAACATCCATTGAACCTGGTCCTCAGTCAAATTGTCAAGAAACTGCGCCCATTCTGTAGCGTTTTCCGGTTGAGCAAACATGTATGGGATGTAAGTCATTCTCTTAGGGTTATAGAAGGCTATATGATCATTCCACACCTTTCGTGGAAAATCTTAACGATATTGACCCCTTTGGAGATGCTCCAATAACCAAACCTGTAGTATCAGATTACAACCCTCAAAGTGTTTGAACCCCTTCTGGCAGCGGTCCAAGGCTCGGTAGATGTCAACTATGATTAGAGGGACAATGTTATATGTTTGCCTCTTTATCCCCTCCATTAAGGTCTTGGCTACTATAGCCAGTCTAGTGTGAATCCTGTCCCCTTTGCTTGGAAATACTATCAGGTCCAGGAAGCAAACAACAAACACAAAAACCCTGCGGTGAATATGACCCAAGGAAGTGATAGAGAATTCATCATGGAAGATACAATAGGATTTTCGATGACCATATCGATCATCGAGAGTCAAAGGGTATGTAGGACTCCTTCAGGCACTCCAAATCATCGTTCTTTTTTAAACCCATCATTTTAAGAACTCTATAGTGGCACGATTATTCGGCACCAATAAACCCGGACTGTCCCAAGGTAGTCCAGTGAATCCGCCTATCTCTTACAAGAGAGGAGTCATTTCTATGTTTCCAAAATAGAACACAGACCTTTCTCCGTCCCAAAACATAGTGGCCGCTTAGATTAACATATTGTTTGGTTTGATATCCAGTAAAGAGGGTAAGTTTCCGAGGACCCTTTTCACATGGTCTTTGTCACTTGGTGAAAGGTTCTCTCACCAATCAGACAACAATGGTGGTATTCTTTGGACCATTTCGAACGTGGGGACTTCATGCCTCATTTCTTCCAAACAAATAAGGTTAGACCTTTTCCCGCTCCAGATTCGACTACTTATACCTTAGTGATTAGAATATTGGCACTTATTTCTCCAAATTAATGCACAGATCGTGGTTGTGTCCCTTGGGATTATGGAAATCCCAGTGGACCTTTAGACAAGGTTTTTCCTAAAGGGTTATTATGTGGACAACACATTAACCCGACTAGGTTTTTTTACCATGATACATGTACAATAAATCAGAGTAAGGTTGCTATAGGGGTCTAGACTGGTACCCTCAAGCGGACAATTTGAGGGGGAAAGGCACGGAACCGTCGACTGCACTGCTGATCGACTAGTTTTACCGCAAATAAGTCTTTACGAATTTAAAGGGTGATATATAGGAAGGTCGCAAACACTCATCAAGTGTTGCTATAGGATTGATTACACACGAGTGGATTATGATGATGAGCATGATTTATGCAACAGTAAATAGCATGTTGTCACATATTTGCACGTAAAGAAAATAATAAATGCGGTATATAATAATTGAAAAGATGTTTAAATAAAATAAAGAAAACAAAAAGACAGGTCAGTTTCCATAATACAGAGTAATGAAATAAGAAAGAGAAATCGTAAATGCTTAAAAAATATAATTAGATTCACATAAACTGGGAAGGGGAAAGGGTGTGCAAGTATAAACAGAATAAAGCATGCTTAAATACTAATTCACAAAAGTAAGTTTGTTATGGTAAGAGCCTAAGGCTTTCCCCAGCAGAGTCGACATGCTGTCACGCCCCCCTTTTTCTCGCGAAATCGAGTTTCGACATTTTCGGACAACCCATTTTCTTTTGGGAAGGGGTATGGAAATTGGAAGAGTCGTCACCTAACGGATTAAGGTGCGTTAAGGGACCTAAAGCAAATAACTCATAAACCAATTTATTTTACCATATATTGGGTAAGGGCTCGAAATTACCTTGAGAGGAAGATGTTAGGCACCCCTCGAGGTCCACAACGGTGGGTCTCGTCCAAACTCGATTTAATAAAATTAGTCTTTAAAGGAAAATGAAACAAACAAATAAAGTTTGCTTTAAAACGGAAATTTAAGGGGTCCTAAGTTTATTAGACTATAGGATCACTTCTATGCAATACTCGGTAACCTTCCTCAAATAGAGGTGTTACGCGTAGCATTAACGCACAAATCATCATCTCCTTTACTACCCAAGTACCCTCCCCTTAATTATTATCTAAGTGTTCTAATAGTGTCGAGTACGTACCCTATGCGTGCATTACCCTTCCTTTACATATGGCCCTGGAGGTGCTTAGGGCCTCTATTTAAGGTGGTTCTAGACTCACCTATGGTTCTTAAAAGGAGAAAACCAGGCGCAAACAAAATCAAATTGGACTATCACATAAGGAACAATTAAAGGGCTCAGAGTTACCTCCACAAGTAAAAAAACAATTGCACGCCTTAAACAACAGTTTTTAAATGATTTAAAATCCTATAGAAGGATATCTAGATAAGCACAAAGCAGAATAAACAACCTTTTATTAAGACAAGGCAGTGAATACCTAATCAGTTTGCCTACTGATTTTATTACCTACTGGATCTCGGCAGTTTGTAGGTAGTCAAACAAACATAGTTTTAAAATTCAGTTTTTTAATCAACCTACAAGTCTGCCTAGGTGATAACTGGGCATGATCCTATAGACATAGTATCTAAGCGTGAATCATACCATAATAATAAACGAGCGATTGATTTATAAAAGGCAGATTTTTATCTTTTTAGACCCTATAGGCATGTTGTCTAGGCGAATAAAGTTTTTAGCTAGTTCTTCAAGCAAATTCAACAAGTGAATTCCTAGGGACGTGATTTCTAATGCACGCATAATGGTTTGAGAACATGATTATTAATGCAGAATTGGAAAATGACATAGAAGCAGGATTTCTAATGCAAATGTGAAAATACAGAATTTCAAACAATGAGACAAGCCCTATAGACATGGCTTCTAATGCATATAGATAATTATAACAACCCTATGGGCATGATTTCTACCTGATCCCCGCAAATTTATATATAAAAGTCCCTCCCAGCTTTACTAATAACCCAATATCTGTCTTTACAAGAATTATTATTACAGACCAGATATAAATAGATTACAAAATGAAATTACTATGCTATAGGGAGCCTGGATAGGACCAACAGTAAACCTGGAAATCAAGGCCTTCAACCACATCTGAAGTGTGCCAGTATCTCCTAGTATACCAAGTGGTCTTTTGGTGCGTCAAAATTCCCAAGGGCCTCAAGGACCTCAGGCAATGCTTACACAAGAAACCCTTTTAAAGAAACAGTTTTCTGAACAAGTGTGAAAAAATCCAGGTTCAGTGTGTCAGAGTTCGGAGGAGTCTCATGGACTCCTAGGCAGTGCTCACACTGGAGGGGCAGGACCGTAGAAGTCTAAGAATAAGAGTTGAAAATAGTACATAAAAATAGGAGATAGTTTTAAGAAAACAACTTGTTTTTTTAGAAGTAAATAGGAACAAACAGAGTCATTTCAGCACTTTGAGTTCAAACAAAGATTCTAGCAGTCAAACAAATAGACAGAACATGATCACAATTACTTTAAACAAGATTTCACATAGCCTAGGATTGACTTAGTTTATCACTAGGTGAACATATAGCATGTTGGGGTCAGAATAAAGATCATACAACTACACAGATAAAGGTAGCAGGGGTTGGGAGCATAGAAGTCAGGAACACATAAAACATGACAAACATGAAGGCATGCTAGTTGAGAAACATGTGGATAAGTATCCTGGATCAAATAAGAACATGCTAGAATGTATGAACCATATTGACATGTTGGACAAGACAATTTCATAAGAGTTGAGGCAAGCTAATTAACATAGACATAAAGCAGGCAAAGGCAGGTTGAAAGACAAATTACATAACATACTGAATAACACCTAATGACAGAGATAGACATGCTGGTTAGGATCAATAAACAGGAAACACAGGAATGTAACTAAACAGAAGTAGTTATACTAATTAAGATCAGCAAAAAGGAAAGACAGAAGTTTAACTACACAGAAGTAGTTATTGCTAATTAAAATCAACAGGAAAAATGGAAGTAGTCATGTTAACTGAAATCAATACACAGGAAAGCCATGAAATTAACTACATAGAAATAGAGCAATAGACAGGAAAACACATAGGTTTAAACTTCATAGTATAATGAATGACAATAGGAGGAGAGACATACCAGTTAAAATAGCAAACAAAAAGGTAAAAAAGATGCAGAACCCAATAGTCTAGCCTTGGCTTTCAGCCGGCTAGACAGTGTAGCAAACACAAGTAACAGAAAGGTTTGAATAAGAGCAAGAGTTTGTGTGTGTGTTTTTCTTTATGAATGTGTTCGTGTCTCAAAGAAAAATCATAGTGGGGTTTATATAGCACTTAGAAAAGTAAAACAATTAAGGTAAATAATAAATCAGAGCTCATAAAACAAGATAATCAATCAGTTAATTGAGGAATTAACTCATCTATTCACACAAAAGAATCCAAAAAGGACCCCTTAAATTGACGAGAATCCCTTAATGACTCAAATTGGGATTCAAATAAGGTAAGTGCATCAATCACTGACCATATAGGGGTGAATTAAATCCCTATATCAGACTAATAGTCTAATTAGCGCAAGTCGTACTAATTAAAGCCACAAATATGGAAAATAAGTAAAATCACAGAGAAGCACTAATTTTTACAGGAAAATATAATTTGAACCCTAAATAAAATCAGTCGATATATGTTGATTGACAGAGATAAACAATAACGGCAAAAAAATTGAAGTGATTAATGCAATAAGCAGAAAAACTTAGGGTTAGGTCATAGACATGAGAAACGGTCGAGAAAGTAAAGGGAATAGAGGTTAAACACTCAAAAACTTGGTATTTTGCAAGAACTTTAAAAGGATGAAACCCTAGCTTTTAGAGAGGATAAAAAAATCGGTCAATAGTAAGGAAACACATGAAGTATTAAAGAAAAATGGCAAAATAACTTAAGAATATCTCATATCTACAAGGATCTGAACAGATTCGAGTAATAAAAGATTAGGATTTTTAAAAAATGACAGAGATGAAAGGAACCTGGTTTAAAACCATAGATTCGAGCCATAAACATAGAGAAAATAATACTCACAAACGGAGATGGCCATAGGTAGGCCTATGAAACGGTTTTGAACAACACATGGGTTGAATCTCTTTGATATTCTTCCATAAATCAACTTAATCAAACAACCAGAAGAGGTGAGAGGCCGGCAGGGCCCGGAAATTACAGAGAAATACCATGGAACAGGGGTTTTCCGGTGACGGCGGCTAGGGTTAGGGTGAGTGTTTGAGAGAGAAGATGGGAGGTAAGGATTCAGGGACGGAGGAAATAAGAGAAATGGGGGTGTTAGGGTTTGGGTTAGATTAAAAAGGAAAGGGGTAATGTGGATTGTTGATCTCAGAGATCAACAGCCACGATTAGAGAAGGCTCTAGGTCGGGTAAGGGTTATTTAGTTTGGGTTGGGGCGGATTGGGCTAGGATTTTAAGTAATTGGGCTGGTATAATCAGGTTAGGTCCGAAATTAAAATGAATTCAATGGGGCTATTTGTTAAATACCCAGTTAATTAATAAGATAATTTGTAAAAATAATTAAAAAAAATATAAAAAATGATTTTCATGCATAAAAATAATTTTAACATAATTAATTGATAT
Organism: Nicotiana paniculata; assembly: GCA_005239505.1. Taxonomy (NCBI): domain Eukaryota; kingdom Viridiplantae; phylum Streptophyta; class Magnoliopsida; order Solanales; family Solanaceae; genus Nicotiana; species Nicotiana paniculata. Next base: position 48,421 of record ML325190.1, on the reverse strand, counting down.
TATAAAAATATAAAAAACTATTTTTCTGTCGAAATAAGGTAATAATGCATACATGGGCTATTATTGCAAAGTTATTGCAATTATAAACCAAAAATATAAATGTGGATATTCATGCAATAATTAAAGCTTGGTATAAATATAAATGATAAAAATTAAGCAATAAAATCATTATGAAACCATTTGTGCGGCAATTACTAATTATTTATATAAATAAAATACTGGGATAAATTAATAAAAATCCTTAGAAAAATGCAGAAACTATGAAAAATATTAATTGATGCCCATGCATTATTTTGAAGCTACATATGCATTTAAAAAATAATATAGGTAAAAGTTGGGTATCAACAGACTGTGAGTCTTGCCCCGTGGGTCCCATATAAGGCTCGTATCTGTTTTGACCAGACCTTTTTTCAGACTTTGACTGCCTTGAATTTGTTCTTTCATCAACCCTTGATTGTACGTCGATGTCTTCTTCAATCCGCAGCTTGGTGCTATACCTGTTATATACATCGTTCCATGTTGTAGCGGGGAATTCTCGTAAGATTTCCTTGAGTCTTCTCGTAGCTTCTGAAGTTTTTTCATTCAGATTACTTGTGAACGCCATAACTACCCAATTATCAGGTATTCGCGGAATCATCATTCTTTCACGTTAAAATTTATCCACAAATTCCCTGAGTAACTCAATATCTTCTTGTTTTACCTTGAAAATAATTCCATCCTTTTTTCAACTTTTTGAGCTCCCGAATATGCTTTTATAAATAAATCTGCAAGCTCAACAAAAGAATCAATAGAATTCTCAAGTAAAATAGAATACCATGTTAATGCCCCTTTCGTGAGTATTTCTCAAAAATGTTTTGGCTGAAACTGACTCAATCTCTTGTTTGGTCAAATCATTGCCTTTAACACCTGTTGTGAATGTAGTTATGTGATCTCGTGGGTCAGCTGTTCCGTTATATTTCGGGATGTCATGTATTTTGAACTTCTTAGAAATGGGCAGTGGGGTCGTGCTCGGCTTCCAAGGTTGCTGTGATTATTTGTCAATATTCACTCCCTTAATCACAGGTGTTACACCAGGTATTTGTTCAATGCGGTCGTTTTTTTCTTTCATCTGTTTACGCAAAGTTAGTACCAAATTTTGTAAATCAGAATTATTTGGTGTACCTGGCCTCCCATCACATGATTCACTGGGAGTTCCCCCGCTTCCTGAATTGGCAAGCCCCGAACGTGGATTTTCTATGGTTGCAGTATTACTTGGGGGAGGAGTTGGCGGTGCAGTTTTGAAATCCCCTGAAAAAATCTTAGAGAGCATTGTTGACATATTCAACAATCAATTGTTTTAAAGAATCTTGCTCAACAGTCTGCTCGTCTCCATGTTGTTGATTTGTGTGACATGCGGATCTTTCAGGTGTTCCTTTTCGAGAATGACATGGAGAATCTTGTGGTGAAGGAATTGGAGATCCTCCCTCCTGTTGGATATGTTCGTTCACAGTTGACATGATTTTGTTGTGAGAAAGAAGGATTTGGAAAGTAAAAAGATTATCAGTTTTTCGGTAACGGAACCACTTTTGTTTAACCAAAAAATAAGATTTTTAGTCAAAGCCTTATTTTTAGAAGAAAAAATAAGAGTAGCTGATTGTAATGAATAAGCAAGAAAAAGTGCATATATTTCCTCAATACTTAGAATGAGTCTTTACAAATGAGATTCTCTCCTCTTATATAGGAGTTTACAAATATAATGTTTCCTCCTATTTATGGTGAAATCATTATGAACTTTAATGTTATTAATTGATTGTTATGATTGGTAATCGTAACTGTTTATGAGGATTTTGTAAACTATTCTGATTCCCCTTCCCCATTAAATGTAGGTTCGTGAATCTTCACTCTTTCCAGTCTTGATGCATTCCGCTCGTGCCTTATCCAATGGGTGTTTTCCTCGTACTTATTGTGCTTTATATTTCTTTTAAATGAAATATGCCATTTGTTATTTCCTCATTGTTCCACGTACCATGCTTTGTTAGCTAAATATAATTTCATGTGTATCATTTATTTACCACCAATACAATCCCTCCTACGACACTCCCTCCTACTAGCTTCTGTCCTGTTTTTCACCATTATACAATTATGTATCTTTGTTTGCAGTTTAATCAGAATGAGCATAGGTAGATATCACGAGTCCAAGAAACGTACCCAAAAGCATGGGAAATACGTGTAACTTTAGTGGTTTTTCTGGCGCACCAACCATCACAAGCTTCCCATTAGTTTTCAACAAATTAATCAATGGGAAAAAAGGGTGAACCGCAGAGAAAGTATCAATGATACAACATGTACAAACCAAAATTAATATCCAAACTAGTTTGAAGTTGAAGCATAGTTAGTTGACTGGTTGAGGTAAGGAGAAAAATTAATTCTTATGTCAAACTCCCGTTTAAGATTCAAGCATAGTTGATTGATTAATTGAGGTATAAAGTCGAAAGTCAAATTCACCTGCATTTGGTCAGATGTACTAATCACAATCACTTTAGTTCCAAATGCCTTTGCGAATTTCATAGCATATGGCTGAGACCACCAAGACCAACAACACCAATGCGCTTTCCAGGCTTATCAAGTCCATAGTATTTCAACGGGCTATATGTTATAATTCCAGCACATAGTAGCAGCAATAATAGCAATTAAAAAGTTAACATTATATCCAATAATGGGAAGGGATCATGCTATGGGGAATTTAACATAAAGAGTGAGAAAAACAACAAGACAGCAATAAACGGTAATGAACAATAATTTAAAGCAACAAGAATATAAAAGGAACTCTCACGACACCACCCTTCGTGATTTTACTCTCATCCTTCCCATATCATAAATAAGCATACACGGCATCACCCTTCGTGCTTTTACTCTCACAATGTATTTCATTCAGGCACGACATCACCCTTCATGCTTTACACTCTTCCTCACAATAGAATATATTTGGATCATGCACGGCATCACCCTTCATGATTTACACTCCTCCTTACCAGTCACAGAATCATTAATAACACACAAAGAGGGATTTCGCAGGAAATCGATAGTTCATCATANACAACGATAATCACAAGTAATAGGCTTTACAACTACCAAAATAACAAGAATTTACTTTCACTCACATGTTATGACCTGACCACAACGTATAGGTACTCGTCACCTCACCTATACATTGAATTTAGCAACAAAACAGGTAACAAGTAGTCACACAATACCTATTCCCTCAAGCTCAGGTTAGACACAACACTTACCTCGAATTCACAGGCCACTCACTGCTCAAGCACTACTTTTCCTTTGGAATTGGGCTTCAACTCACTCGTATCTAATCATAATTATTTCAATATCATTAATTAGTGCTAAAGGAACTAACTTTACTAAAAAATTATGATTTTCCCAAGTTTTCTAAAAAAATGTTAAAAACCGACCCTGAGCCCGCTTGGTTCAAACTCGGAGTTCGGACCAAATTCTGTTTACCCATTCACCCCTGAGCCTGAGTTTCGAAATCTGACCCCTATTCGAGGTCAAAATTTAATTTTTACAAAATTCTCTAATTTTATCCAACCCCCAATTACTACCATGAAACCCTTGCTTTTTGATTGAAAGGTGATGAAAAATAATGGATAATTGAAAGAAATAGTTAATTAACACTTATCTACGATTTTGGAAGAAAAAGCCTTGAGAAAATCGCCTTATGTCTTCTACCCCTGTGAAAAATAAGAAGAAAAATGGCTGGAGTTCTAATTAATGTGAACTGACTGCCCGATCCTCGCACCTGCGGTGCTTGGGTCGGACATGTGCTTGCGTACGTGCGGGAGGGCTTCCGCTTCTGCGGAAAAGGAGCTGGGCAGCTTGGGCTGCACCTGCGACTGTAATACCGCTTCTGCGGTCGCGTACCCATGTAGAGGGGTCTGCACCTGCAGATGTAGGAGAACCCAGGCTTGGTCGCACCTGTGGTCTTCCGCTCGCACCGGCGAGCTCGCACCTACGGCTCAAGCTCGCAGGTGCGGGCACACCAGAACAACTATTACACCAGATTTTTTACAAGTTCAAAACATCTCGAAGCCTACCCGAAACTCACCCCAGCCCTCGGTGCTCTAAACCAAACATGCACGCAAGTCTAAAAATATCATACAGACTTGCCCATATGATCAAATCACGAAAATAACATCTAAAACTACGAATTTAACCTCAAAACTCATGATTTTTCTCAAGAACACTTCAATTTCACTATTTCTCAACCCGATGTCCGAATCACGTCAAATGAGCTCTGATTTCCACCAAATTTCACAGATAGGATTAAATATCATAACAAGCCTGTACCGGGCTCTAGAACAAAAATACGGGGCTTATACCAATGAGTTCAAACATTAATTCATTTCTTTATTTCCTTAAAAATCCAGCATAACAATTTTCTTCAAAAATTGATTTCTAAAGCTAGGGACCTCGGAATCCAATTCTGGGCATACGCCCAAGTCCCGTATTTTATAGGAACCTCTCAGGATCGTCGGAACACGGATCCAGGTCCGTCTACTCAAAATATTGAACAAAGTCAACTAAAACCAAATTTTAATTCAAAAAATTATTATTTCTCATATTTTCACATAAAAATCTTTCTGGTTTCACGCCCAGACTGCGCATGCAAATCGAGGTAAATAAAATTAATATTTTTAAGGCTAATGATCCTGGAATGGATTCTTCATTTATAAGATGACCCTTTGGGTCATCACACAACTATACCGCCAACACCTCCTCCAAACAATGTTGCAACTGTGGAAAATCCACATTCAGGACTAGCTAATTCCGGAAGTGGAGGCATTCCAAACGAATCCCTCGAAGGGAGACCAGGTATGACTAGTAATTCAGATTTTCGATCTTTAATACTAACTTTTCAGAAACAAGTGAAGGAACAAAACGATTGTATCGAGCAAATTCCTAGCATACCACCTATCATCAAAGGGATTGATATTGATAAATATTCTCAACAAGCATGGAAGCCAAGTGCTGCACCTTTGCCGATTCCTAAAAAATTCAAAATGCCCGATATACAAAAATATGACGGAACAACTGATCCACATGACCATGTCACTTCATTTACCACAGGAGTAAAGGCCAACGACCTAACCAAGCAAGAGATCGAGTCCGTGCTGGTCAAAAAGTTTGGGGAGACGCTCACCAAAGGAGCTAACATGGTATTCTCTTATACCCGAAAATTCTATTCACTCTTTTGCTGAGCTTGCAGATTCGTTAATAGAAGCACATTATGGTGCACAAAAAGTAGAAAAGAGAATGGAAGACATATTCAAGGTAAAACAGGGAGATACAGAGTTGTTTCGAGAATTTGTAGACAGATTCCAACGGGAAAAGATATTGTTACCTAGAGTACCTGACAACTGGGCAGCTATGGCATTTGCGAAAAATTTGAACGAGAAAAGCTCTGAAGCTGCGAGGAGACTCAAAGAAAGTTTGCGGGAATTCCCAGCCACAATGTGGAATGATGTTTATAACAAGTACAGTACCAAATTACGAATCGAAGAGGATACCATGGCTCAATCTAAGACAGAAGAAATGATGAGTTCAAGGCGATCAGAATTAGAAAAGAGAACTGGTAAAAATACGTACGAGCCATATATGGGACCTTCAGGAAGGGAATCTCGTTCCAAATTTGAAACGCACAGCCTCATCATAGACCGTCAAATAGAGATTCAAGTTCATCATCATCAAGATCCAGAAAGGATCGACATGAACGAAGTAGAGGTAATAACACAAATGAGATAATTGGAGACTATAACTTCAATGTAAGTACTTCCGAGCTAATTGTTGTGTTGAGAAATATGGGAGATAAAGTTTGTTGTCCCAAAGAGATAAGATCGAATTCAAACAGAAGGAACCCCGACTTCTGGTGTGAATTTTACCATGATCACGGGCATAGAACATCAGAGTGCAGGTTATTACAAGGTGAGGTAGAACATTTATTGAAACAGGGCTATCTAAAAGAATTGTTTAGTGAAAAAGGTAAGCATGCATATATGAAGAACACGTAGGAGCCCCAAAAACCACTATCTCCAAAGAGAACAGTAAATGTGATAAACGACGGAGAAGAGGTTAATGGTGTAACCTATACTGCAGCAAGAAAGACAACGAATTTCACAATAACTCAGGGGAAACGAACTCGTGAAACCTTAGAGGATGGTAGTATCATGTTTGCCGATGCCGATGCCGATGCTGATAGGTTACTAGTCCCTCATAATGATGCACTGGTAATATATTTACTTATACATGACACCAATGTGAAACGAGTATTGATTGATCCAGGTAGCTCGGTGAATATTATTTTGTTGAGATATGTGGATGAGATGCTCATGGCATACCGTGTAATCCCAAAATCACGTTCATTATCTGGGTTTGATAACTCTACTTTCATAACAAAGGAAGAAATTGAGTTCAGTACTTTGCAGAAGGCGTCATCAAAGAAACAAAATTTCAAGGTATTGATACGGACATGTCCTATAATGTAATTATGGGAAGGCCATGGATTCATGACATGGACGTTGTACCATCCACTCTACATCAGGTTATCAAATTCCCTTCAAAATGGGGAATTTAGAAGATTCGAGGTGATCAACAAATTTTGAGGAATATCAATTCAGTGATACACTCGAATCAAAAAGAAGCGGAAGTAGAACTAAAAGACGCGTGAGCAGCTCAAGCAGATACGAGAACAAATGTTAAAGATACGGTGAATCAAATCAAAACAGAGGTTGCATCAAAACATACGGATATGGACTCCAGGACGGATGTTATTCAAGAGCCAGAGGAAAGTGAAAACATAAAGACAACTACTGAGGAGCTCGAAGCTGTTCCACTATTCGAACATAGGCCGGAACAAAGAATCCATATTGGAGAAAGGCTAAACCCAGTCAGAAGAGGTAAGTTAATTAAATAATTAAAATCTAACGCATATTATTTTGCCTGGTCCCATTCCGACATGACATGTATACCCCCAGAGGTGATGACTCATAAATTGAACGAAGATCAATCATTCGTACCTGTCAAACAAAAGAAAATGAAGCAGGGATCATTAAAAAAACAAGTGATCGATGAAGAGGTACAGAAACTCTTAAAGATCAGTTCAATACGTGAGGTAAAACATCCCAATTGGTTAGCTAATATTGTGGTAGTACCTAAAAAGAACGGAAAATGGAGAGTCTGTGTAGATTACACTGATTTAAACAAAGCATGTCCAAAGGACTCATTTCCTTTACTGCACATAGATCAAAAAATTGACGCTACTGTAGGTCACGAATTACTAAGGTTTCTAGATGCATATTCTGGATACAATCAGATAAAAATGGATCCCTTAGATGAGGAAAAAACTTCCTTTATTACAAATAGGGGGACTTATTGTTACAAAGTCATGCCTTTTGGCTTGAAAAATGCTGGAGCCACGTATCAAAGGTTGGTGACCAAGATGTTCCAGGAACATCTGACGAAGACAATGAAAGTATACATTGATGATATGCGAGTGAAGTCAACACAAGATGTGGACCATTTCCAAAATCTTTCAACTACATTTGAGATCCTTCCCAGGTATAATATGAAGCTAAATCTAGAAAAGTGCGCCTTTCGTCTAATCAGGTAACTTTTTGGGTTTTCTCGTATTTAATAGAGGTATTGAAGTAAATCCTACTCGACTTAAAGCTATTGAAGAAATACCTAATGTACTCATGAATAGAAAAGAGGTTCAGGGGTTGACAGGTAGGATCGCGGCTTTAGGAAGATTCATTTCGAGATATTCAAAGAAGAGTTTTAAATTCTTCTCAGTATTGAAAAAGTAGAATCAGTTAAAATGGACTGGAGAATGCCAGCGAGCCCTCAAAAATTTAAAGGCTTACCTATCAAATCCTCCCCAATTATCCAAGCCAAGGGAAGGAGAAAGGTTATATATCTATCTTGCTGTTGCAGAAGTAGTTGTAAGTGCAGTCCTAGTAAGGGAAGACAAAGGTAAGCAATCTCTTATATACTATGTAAGTAAATCCCTATTGGATTTTGAAACTAGATACCCTCATCTAGAAAAACCAGCTTTAGCCCTAGTCATGGCAGCAAGGAAATTGAGACCATATTTTCAATGTCATCCAATTTATGTCGTAACTTCATATCCTTTAAGAAATATCCTGCATAAACAGGAATTGTCATGCAGATTGGCCAAGTGGGCAATAGAACTAAGCGAATATGATATAGTTTATCAGCCTAGGACAGCAATAAAGTCTCAGGTATTAGCAGATTTTGACGCAGATTTTACTACTAATATTATTCCTGAAGTAGAAAAGGAACTACAGATTTTTACCAGGGCTAATCCCGGAACATGGACCTCATTTACTGACGGCTTTTCTAATGTTAAAGGAGCCGGTTTAGGAATTGTCTTGATACCACCTTCGGGTGAAACGATAAGGCAAGTGATTAAATGTTATCATATTACTAAAAACGAAGCAGAGTATAAAGCTGACATTGCAGGACTTGAATTAGCACCAGAACTCTCAATTGAGCAAATCATGATCAAGAGTGACTCTCAACTGATGGTAAATCAGATGCAGGGGACTTACTGTCATGCCCCAAAACTGAGGGACGAGACCGGCGCCCAACCGGATGAACCCGGTCAATCGAACCTAAATTTGCCTTTCCTACCCGACGCGTTTCCCCATGTTCAAAATGTACATTTTATAACTGAAACATCAAAATAGAATCAAGCATGCAGTTACCACATAAATCCATTTCTTCTTTTCACATTTTCAACATTAGATATTACCAAAACATACATACTAAGTACAACATTCCCGATACGGGACTACGGTTACGAGTAAGTACAACAACTACCCAAAATATGTTTACAACCCACATAGTGTATACGGAGCCTCTAAGAGTACGGGGAGGAATACGTAGACGTGCCGGTAACAAGGCCCCGACATGATTTACACACAGCCCCGAGAGGAAGTGAGGCTCACCAAGACTGCTGAAGAGATGAAGGGAAAGGCACCACTAACAGCCTTCAGTGCTACCTGCTACTGAACCACCTACATCAATGTAAAAGATGTAGCGCCCCTGACAAAAGGGACGTTAGGACCATTGAATAACACTAGTATGTATGAACAAACCTACTCCAGATAGGATAAATATCAACAGTCAACACAAATAGAGGCATCAGATAACATTACACCGAGGCAAGGAAAAAAAAACACAAACAAGAGTTACGACCACCCTCATCCCGTTTTTTCATCTTTTGGTTAATGTACTTTTAAGTTCATCTTTTTATTATTATTACTGATCCACCGTATCGTTGTCACACGGAGTCCGATCTCTGCCCGATCGGCTAAGCCATCCTAGGTGAGGTCCGAATTTCAATCACATCACATATAACCACCGTGGCTTGTTCTCACGGAGTACGGTCTCTGCCCGAATCGGCTAGGCTAACACCGTGGCTTGTGCACATCACACGAGTCCGATCTCTACCCAATCGGCTATGCCATCTCAACTGTAAACAGTGAGGACAATAATCATCATCAAATCATAATCATATCACAATATCAAGTCATCCATGTGTACGACATGGAGTCCGATCCCAGCCAGACCGGATAGGCCTTCTCACCCCTAGGACATTCTCCTGGTACAATTATGGGTGTTTTAGATCACTTACATCAATTTTAACCTTTTTGATCCCCAACACATATTGTTCTTTGATTCGTCTTTCATATCATTAGAATACTTTGATTCACCTTTCACAACAATTCTTCCTTTAATCCATATTCCATAACCATCCCTCCATTAATTCATGTTTCACAACAATTCAACCTCATGTTTCGCATTTCACATCATTACCGTCTTTTACCCACATTTCATATCATGGCAACTTTTGATTCATATTTCGTACCATTCTAGTCTTTCATAATTGCCACACCCATCATATGCAAGGATCACACACATAGTAGAAAAAGGAATAAAATGATCATAACTCATATACTCATGTAGCACAACGATATGGTATTAGCATGGAATGACATAGAAACAGAGATTCCTCAATTAGGCACATAGAACACATAAATTCCATAGATATTCGACAAGAGAATCATACCCGGAAAGTGAGCACCATGGGTTTATCCTATGAGGATTAGAGTTATCCATACATACCTTGAGTTGGAATTTCTCTATAATTTCTATCCAAAATCACCGGACCTTCTAACGCCTTCAATATAATTTTCAATGTGACACATTCAAACTTAAAGTTAGGAACCTTGGACTAATTTGGGCCTTTTATCAACTACTATGTGGTATTTTAGATTAACTAACCCCCTTTTAGTGAAAGAATGCCCTAGCTTACTTCCCTTTTGCTAGATTATGGAAGATTATTCACATGCATGCAAGGTTTCACTTTTTATTTTCAAGACCCAACCTATGTGTGTTTTATTCTTACACAAAAATCTGAGAAATTGGGGAAACAGGGTGAAGACTTACCTCTTTGAGTGAAGAATATGACGATAACTTGATAATTTTCGGGCTTGAGTGATTTTGGAAAACCAAATTGGATGATGTTGAAACCTTCTCTCTCATGAACCCTCTTCTTCTCTCTCTATTTTTGGTCAGAAGATCATTAAAAATGAAGGGAAGAGGTGTTTTATGAAACAGGGGTTCGGATTTTAAATTTAGAAAAAAAGAGCCCCGACACAGAGATGCGGTCAGGAATGCGATCAATTCCTTCTATGTGGTCTGCATTCCTGTCGCATAAATGGCCCTCAAAAGGGGCCAAGAGGAGACCGGACTGCCCAGGTATGCGACCACTATGCGGTCCGCATAGCTGTTATGCGATCACATAGTGCGTCACATAACCTCCCTCGCAAAAACCATGGGGCAAGAATGCGACAACTATGCGGCCTGCATTCGTGAAATGTGATCGCATTCCAGGCCGCATAGTTGTCCTCAAAATGGACAGCAAAATGTCCAGATATGTGACCACTATGCGGTCCGCATACCTATTATGAGATCGCATAGTGCATCGCATATCGCGATGTTTCTTGAAAATTTAATCTTTCAAGTTCTGGGATACTTTTTACGCAAAATAGGACCGTTTTAAGAATTTATACAGTTATAACAGCACAGGGACCTACTAGGGCATTATTTTTGCATAGAAATTTTTACGGGTCTGTACATCCTCCCCCACTTAAAAATCATTCGTCGTCGAATGAGGATCGGGAAATCATTTTGTTTTGAAAACACAATATGCCAACCCCCAATTTCTACTAACTCCGATATTTTCCTAAAATTTCGCTAGAGTTTCCTCTGTAGTTAGGCCTCTCTACCTGTCAGAGAGCCCCCGAAACACATGTTCTTAGCCAATTCCACACATAACTAGTTATTTCATGGTCTTGCACATAGTTTGGTCACCTCGGCAAGTCCCGTATAATTCAATTACTTCAACATGCCATATACACTTCAATTAGTCATTACCAATCTACACTTTAATTAATCATTTAATAATCACATGAGCTTCACATAATTTCATTTACTCCAAGGGGTTGAACATTACTCAAATAATCACAACATACAGAATCACGGCACAACTTGAGAAGTTACAATAGTAGAGCAATTAGGGGAAAATGGGGTGCTTTTGCACAAACTGAACATAACATATAATTGCTTAGAGATGACAGTTCACACGATCACTACTAGAATTATTAAAACAAATGGGGATATTTTTCTTTCATTTCACTTTCCACTTCCCACGTGGCTTCCTCAACTTTTTGACTTCGCCACAACACTTTAACTGAAGCAATTTCTTTGCTCCTCAATCTACGGACTTGCCTATCAAGAATAGCAACCGGAACCTCTTCATACGATAATTCTTCATTAACTTCAATAGTCTGACATGATGGCTGATGGATCTCCAACCACTTTCTTCAACATAGACACATGGAACACCGGGTGCACTAATGACATCTCAGGGGGCAATTCCAGCCTATAAGCCACCTGTCCTATCCTTTGAGCAATCATATATGGCCCGACATACCTCGGGCTCAATTTCCCTTTCTTTCCAAACCGCATTACTCCCTTCATGGGAGACACCTTCAAGAATACCCAATCGTCTATTTGGAATTCCAAATCTCTACGATGAACGTCCGCATAGGATTTCTGACGACTCTGAGCAGTTTTCATCCTCTCCTAAATGAATCTAACTTTTTCCATAGCTTGGTGCACAAGGTCTGGTCCTAACAATTCTGCCTCACCAACCTCAAACCATCTGATCGGAGATCTTCATCTCCTTTCGTACAATGCTTCAAATGGGGCCATCTGAATACTGGCATGGAAACTGTTATTATAAGAAAATTCTATAAGCGGAAAGTGATCATCCCAGCTACCCTTGAAATATAATACACAAGCCCATAACATGTCTTCAAGCGTCTGAATGGTCCGCTCTGCCTGCCCATCAGTTTGTGGATGGAATGATGTGTTGAGATTTACCTGAGTACCCAAACCTTGCTGAAATTTTCTCCAAAAGTTAGCTGTGAACTAGGCCCCTCGATCTGAGATAATATTTACTAGAGTGCCATGGAGCCTGACTATTTCTTTAATATACAGCTGAGCGTACTGTTCCACAGTATCGGTGCACTTGACTGGCAAAAAGTGAGCTGATTTTGTGAGTCGATCCACTATCACCCAAATCGAGTCGAACTTTCGCTGAGTGCGGGGTAACCCTACCACAAAGTCCATATTGATCATCTCCTATTTCCGCATCGGTATTTCCGTTAAGCTGCGTCAACCCACCGGGCCTCTGATGCTCGGCCTTCACTTGCTGACAATTTGAACACTTAGCCACAAAGCCCGCCACACCCCTCTTCATACCATTCAACCAATAAATTTCCTTGAGATCGTGATACATTTTCGTAGAACCTGGGTGTACGGAATACATGGAATTATAAGCCTCTGCCATTACCCTTTCCTGGAGATCATCCAAATCTGGAATACATAACCTCTCTTGACACCGCAGGACATCGTCATCGTTGCCGTGTGAGAATGCTAAAGTCTTGCAATTCAAAATTTCTTCCCTCAATTGTTCCAAATCCAGATCCCTGAATTGCTTTCCCTTGACTTCTGCTACACGCGAAGATTCTACTCCATTACGCACCACGACATCCCATTCGCCAGAGGTCGAAAGACAGACCCCAAGACTAGCTAACTGATAAACTTCCCGAGCCAAAAGCCTCTGACCGACTTCCAAATGTGCCAAGCTACCCATGGATTTCTGACTAAGAGCGTCGGCTACCACATTCACCTTCCGTGGATGGTACAAAATATTCATATCATAGTCCTTGAGCAATTCTAACCACCTCCGTTGCCTTATGTTCAACTCCTTCTGCTTGAATAAATACTGAAGACTCTTGTGGTCTGTGAACACGTCCACATGGACCCCATAAAGATAATGTCGCCATATTTTTAATACAAACACAACCGCCGCAAGCTCTAAATCATGCGTCGGATAATTATTCTCGTGATTCTTGAGCCTTGAAGCATACGCTATAACCTTACCACATTTCATCAACACACACCCCAAACCAACCCTTGAAGCATCACAATAAACTACAAATCCCTCAGAACCTTCTGGCAAGGTCAACACTGGTGTCGAAGTCAATTTCAATTTCAATTCCTGGAAACTCTTTTCCCGAGCATCAGACCACTGGAACTTAATCGCTTTCTGCGTCAGCTTAGTCAATGGGGAGGCGAGGGTAGATAATCCCTCCACGAACCTCCGATAATATCCAGCCAAAACCAAGAAACTGCGAATCTCTGTCGGGGTCATTGGTCTAGGCCAATTTTTTACCGCTGCAATCTTTTGGGGATCAACCCGAATCCCTTCCCTGGAAACAACATGGCCCAAAAAGGTGGCTGATTCTAGCCAAAACTCACATTTTGAAAACTTTGCATACAATTGGTGCTGATGAAGAGGCTCCAAAACTGCCCTAAGGTGATTAGCATGATCTTCTGACTTCGCGAATAAACAAGGATATCATCAATGAAGACAATCACAAAGGAGTCAAGAAACGGTTTGAAAACCCGATTCATGAGACCCAGAAAAGCCACTGGGGCGTTGGTTAGCCCAAAAGACATTACCAAGAATTCGAAGTTCCCATAACGAGTCCTGAAGGCAGTCTTAGGAATATCTTTCTCTCAGATCTTTAACTAGTGATACCCGGACCGTAAATCAATCTTTGAGAAGAACCTAGCACCTTGAAATTGATCGAATAAATCATCTATCCGAGGCAATGGGTATTTATTATTGATGGTGACCTTGTTGAGCTGCCGATAATCAATACACATCTGAAGTGATCCATCCTTCTTCCTGACAAATAGAACTGGTGCGCCCCAAGGTGACACACTAGGCCTAATGAAACCCTTTTCTAATATATCCTTCAATTGCTCTTTTAACTCTCTCAATTCTGCTAGCGCCATTCGGTACGGTGTAATAGATATTGGCTGTGCATCTGGCAATACATCAATCCCAAAATCAATCTCTCTATCAGATGGAATCCCAGGAAGCTCATCCAGAAAAACCTCAAGAAACTCATTCACAACAGGCACGGATTCGGGAGCAGGAACCTCTAAAGTGGTGTCCGCAACCCGGACCAAGTGGTAGATACACCCCTTCCTGATCATCTTCGAGGCCTTAAGGTAGGAAATAAACCTGCCTCTTGGCGCAACGTCACTCCCCTTCCATACAATAACTGGTTCTTCAAGAAACTCGAGCCTCATAATTTTGGCTCGGCAGTCGAGTTTAGCAAAGCACGAGTAGAGCCAATCCATCCCCATAATCACATCAAAATCCACCATTCCTAGCTCAATAAGATCGGCCGTGGTATCCCGACCACACACCATGACAACACAATTCCTATAGACTCGCACGGCCGTAATGGAATCATCAACCGGAGTTGACACGAAGAACGGCTCATGATGTTGTTCGGGTTCTACCCCAAAACTTGAAGCAATAAAGGGAGTAACATTTGACAAAGAAGACCCGGGATTAATAAGAGCATAAACATCATGTGTTTGAATAGTCAGAATACCTGTGACAACATCTGGAGAAGCCTCCACACTCTGGCGACCACTCAAAGCATAGAACTGACTGGATTCTCCCCGTCCTCGGGCACTACCCCTGGATGCACCACGCCCTGCTGGTGTTGAAGGGCCTCAGGCTGGTGGGCGTGCTGAAGATGTAGCACCTGAAGAACTAGATGGTTGGGCGGCACCCCATCCTGCACCCTGGCTAGATGAAGGGAAGTCCCTAAGAATATGACCCCTCACCCCACAACCATAGCATACTGACCAATCCAGATAATAATGCCCGGTATGAAACCTCTCGCACTTGGGGCATAGGCCCCTCTGCTGCTGCTGGAATCTCCCACCTGAACAGCCTGGCTGATGGAACCCCCTACCGCCAGAACTGGCCCCAAAATGACCTCCCTGATGATGATGATGGTAATGCCCTGGTGCCGGGGCACTAGCTGATGACTGAGCATGAGACTAGGATGGTCCTGATGACCCTCTTTCGGGGACTTATCTCTCTCCTCCAAAGGAACCCCCATGGCTGCCAGCCGACCGGGTTCTACTAATACTCTCTCTCTCTCTCTCCATCCTTATCTTCAATTTCCGAGCCTTCGTAGCCTGGGAAAATCCTACAATCTTTCCATAGTTCATATCTGAATGCAGACCAGCTGTAGTAGCTTCATTAATAACCAAGGGAGCAAGGCCCTCAACAAACCAGCGAACTCTGGCCTCCATAGTCGGCATCATGTGGACAGCATACTTGGACAAGCGCACCAACTCCATATGACACTCCCACACACTCTTGTTTCCCTGCTTGAGGACCTCAAATTTTGTAGCGCGGGCTGCCATGGTCTCGGCAGGCAAGAAATGGTCCATGAAAGTACCTACAAACTCATCCCACCTCGCCGGAGGGCTCCCCTCCCCACGGGAATCCTCCCACATCTCAAACTACGAATACGCTGCTCCCCTCAAATGATAGGAAGCTAACTCGACCCCCTCTGTCTCTGTAGCCTTCATAACCCGAAGAGTCTTGTACATCTCATCTATAAAATGTTGAGGGTCGGCCTCCGGGTCAGTTCCTGTGAACTCTGGAGGGGCTAACCGCAGAAACTGGTTGACCCTGGAACCTGAAGAATCCCTTTGCTCGCTGGAGGATGCAGGGGCAACATGTGATCTTTGGGCCTGGGAGGCCACTAGCTGAGTCAACATCTGAATAGCTCCCTTGAGGTCCCCATCAGAAATACCGGAACCAGAAGCTAGGTCAGAAGAAGGATCAGGAACATCAGCGGGAGGGACTGTAGCACCCTTCGCTGGAGCAGGAATAGGAATATCCTGGCCTGGGATGGAAGAGTCAGGCAGAGTCAGGGTCGGGGAATCAATCTCGCCCGCACCACCAGATAAAGAATTCACGGCCACTCCTGGGGTGGCATTGGCCTCTAGGCCGAGTCGAGCTCTCTTATTAGGTGCCATTTACTAAAAATTAGAACAATGCACGAGTTAGGGATAGACAACCTCACCTTCCACCACATCGCACAATATAGAATAGCAATAAAAGGGTACTTAGCTAAATGTCCATGCAGGCCCCTAATTATAGATGTGGTCGACAACACACCGATAAGAAGGACTCTACTAGACACGGCTCCGAGAAATCCTAGGACACTTTAAAACCTTAGGCTCTGATACCAAGTTTGTCACGCCCCAAAATGGAGGGACGAGACCGGAGCCCAACCGGATGAACCCGGTCAAGCGAACCTGAATTTGCCTTTCCTACCCGATGCATTTCCCCGTGTTCAAAATGTACATTTTATAAGTGAAACAACAAAATAGAATAAAGCATGTGGTTACCACATAAATCCCTTTCTTATTTTAACATTTTAAACATTAGATATTACCAAAACATACATACTAAGTACAACATTCCCGATACGGGACCACGGTTACGAGTAAGTACCCAAAATATGTTTACAACCCACATAGTGTCTACGGAGCCTCTAAAAGTACGGAGAAGAATACATAGACGTGCCGGTAACAAGGCCCCGAGTATACCTCAAAAGAAATGACATAAACAAAATGATTCATGATTTACACACAGCCCCAAGAGGAAGTGAGGCTCACCAAGACTGCTGAAGAGATGGAGGGAAAGGTACCACTAACGGCGTCAAGCGCTACCTGCTATAGAACCACCTACATCCATTTAAAATATGTAGCGCCCCTGGCAAAAGGGACGTTAGTACCATTGAATAGAACTAGTAAGTATGAACAAACCTACTCCACATAGGATAAACATCAACAGTCAACACAAATAGAGGCATCAAATAACATTACACCGAGGCAAGGAAAAAAAACACAAACAAGAGTTACAACCACCCTCATCCCGTTTTCCATCTTTTGGTTAGTGTACTTTTAAGTTCATCATGTTATTATTATTACTGATCCACCGTGTCATTGTCACACGGAGTTCGATATCTGCTCGATCATCTAAGCCATCCTAGGTGAGGTCCGAATTTCAATCACATCACATATAAGCACCGTGGCTTGTTCTCAGGAAGTCCGATCTCTGCCCGAATCGGCTAGGCTAACAATATGGCTTGTGCACAGCACACGGAGTCCGATATCTGCCCGATTAGCTAGGCCATCTCAATTTTAAACAGTGAGGAAAATAATCATCATCAAATCATAATCATATCACAATATCAAGTCATCCATGTGTACAACATGAAGTTCGATCCTAGCAAGACCGGATAAGCCTTCTCACCCCTAGGACATTCTCCTGGTACAATTATGGGTGTTTTAGATCACTTGCATCAATTTTAACCTTTTTATCCCCAACACATATTGTTCTTTGATTCGTCTTTCATATCATTAGAATCATTTGATTCACCTTTCACAACAATTCTTCATTTAATCCATATTCCATAACCATCCCTTCCATTAGTTCATTTTTCACAACAATTCAACCTCATGTTTCGCATTTCAAATCATTACCGTCTCTTTACCCACATTTCATATCATAGAAACTATTGATTCATATTTCGTACCATTTTGGTCTTTCATAATTGCCACACCCATCATATGCAAGGATCACACACATAGTAGAAGAAGGAATAAAATGATCACAATTCATATAGTCATGTAGCATAACGATATGGTATTAGCATGGAATGACATAGAAACAGAGATTCCTCAATTAGGCACATAGAACACATAAATTCCATAGATATCCGACAAGAGAATCATACCCGGAAAGTGAGCACCATGGGTTTATCCTATGAGGCTTAGAGTTAGCCATACATACCTTGAGTTGGAATTTCTCTATAATTTCTATCCAAAATCACCGGACCTTGTAACACCTTCAATCTAATTTACAATGTGACACATTCAAACATAGAGTTAGGAACCTTGGACTAATTTGGGCATTTTATCAACTACTATGTGGTCTTTTAGATTAACTAACCCTTTTTTAGTGAAAGAATTCCCTAGCTTACTTCCCTTTTGCTAGATTATGGAAGATTATTCACATGCACGCAAGGTTTCACTTTTTATTTTCAAGACCCAACCTATGTGTGTTTATGCTTCCACAAAAATCTGAGAAATTGGGGAAATAGGGTGAAGACTTACCTCTTTGAGTGAAGAAGATGACAGTAACTTGATAATTTCTGGGCTTGAGTGATTTTGGAAAACCAAATTGGATGATGTTAAAACCTTATCTCTCCATAACTCTCTTCTTCTTTCTCTATTTTTGGTCAGAAGATTGTTAAAAATGAAGGGAAGAGGTATTTTATAAAACAGGGGTTCGAGTTTTAAATTTAGAAAAAAGGAGCCCCGACACAGAGATGCAGTCGCATTCCTGCTATGCGGTCTGCATTCCTGTCATGTAAATGGCCCTCAAAAGGGGCCAAGAGGAGACCGGACTTCCCAGGTATGCGACCACTATGCGGTCTGCATACCTGTTATGCGATCGCATAGTGCGTCGCATAATCTTCCTCGCAAAAACCATGGGTCATGAATGCGACAACTATGCGGACCGAATTCGTGAAATGCAATCGCATTCCAGGACGCATAGCTATCCTCAAAATGGACAGCAAACTGTCCAGGTATGCAACCACTATGCGGTCCATATACCTGTTATGTGATCGCATAGTGCGTCGTATAACGCGAAATTTCTGGAAAATTTAATCTTTCAAGTTCTGGGATACTTTTTACTCAAAATAGGACCGTTTTAAGAATTTCTACAGTTATAACAGCACAGGGACCTACTCGGGCATTATTTTTGTCATAAATTTTTTTACGGGTCTTTACACTTACACCACTAGGGAAACTTGAATGCATCAATATTTGGAAAAGGCACGGAACCTGGTGAGGCAATTCCAATGATGGAACACCGTGCAAATACCCTTTTAGAATAAAATGCAGAAGCATATGCATTAGCTAACCTCGCTTCAGTAACAAATGTAACGAGTGAAGGAAATGTTATTGTGATACATTCATTTCATTCAGCACTCGACCAAGACAAGCACGAGGTAATGTTTAATAATTTAACCTAGGATTGGGGAAATGAAATTGTAAATTTTTGGCATTATGGTACCGTGCCAATTCGGTGTAAAGAAAGAAGCTCAAGAACTTCAACGAAAAGTTGCACGGTATTGTCTGGTTTGTGACAATTTATATCGCAAGGTGCCTCAGGCCTAATCAAATTGAGTACGTGATGAAAGAAGTACAAGAAGGACATTGCGGAAATCACACATGTGGAATATCTCTAGTTAAGACTCTAACCTGAGCAGTCTAATACTGGCCTAAAATGGAAAAAGACGCTGAAAATTTCGTAGCCAAATGTAATAATTATCAATGTTACGCTAATAACATGTATCGACCCAAAAGAGATCGTATGTGATAATGGCCCACAGTTTATAGGCTCGCAAATCACAGAATTCTTCCAAAGTTGGCAAATCAAATGTATCACCTATTCATCATATCACCCCGTGGCTAATGGACAAGCTACGTCAACGAATAATATTATCATCAATAATTTGAAAAAACAACTAAAAAAGTCAAAAGGAAATTGGCCTGAAGAGCTACCAGGAGTGTTATAGGCTTATAGAACTACAGCAAAAACTGCCACGGGAGAAACCCCATTCGCACTTGTCTACGGTTCAGAGGCATTAATACCATTAGAAATTAGTGAGCCAAGCACGAGATTCACATTAGTAACAGAAGATTTAAACAACGACGAGTTAAGAACAAATCTGGATTTACTTGAGCAAAGGAGAGAAGTCGCTTTAATTCGCATGGCAGCTCAAAAGCACATTATAAAGAGGTACTACAACAGAAAATCTCACCTCAGATATTTTAAAATTGGGGACTTTGTCCTTAAAATTTTTTATCAATCAACAAAAGATTCTGGAGCAAGAAAGTTAAACCCAAATTGGGAAGGACCGTATAAAGTGCGCGGCATTGCTGGAAAGGGGGCTTACGAGTTGGAAACTATGGATGGAAAGGTTTTACCCTCGAGTTGGAACAATGTTCATTTAAATAAATACTATTTTAAGCAAAAGAAGTACCCACAGTCAGGTATCATTTATACACGATTTTATTTAGTACAGTTAAAGTTTTACTAACAATTTTAGATGATAGGCAAAAAGCTAACACATACCAAATGATTATATTAGACCTGTAAAGACACAAGGAAGCACCTTAATTTCCGGTCTAGGGTTACAACCTTTCTGATGGATATTTCAAAGGGCTAATCAGTCATCATTTAAACTATTTACCTTGGAGTCCCGTATGTTTTTCCTTTTCATGAAAAGGACCACAAGGAAGGAATAATCAAGTGCTCGAGATTTCATACTTCAAAGCTCAAACACTTGGGGGACTATATAATATGGAAGGCAAAGAAGACTAGAAAAGAGTCAGAACTCAAGCCTAAAGATCTATTTTACCCCCAAAAATCGAAAGTTACGAGCGAAATCAAAAGAGCCAAAAATGCAAGACTGATTTAGAAACCTACAAAGAACATACTCGTGAATGTAAACGAATGTCTAGGTAAAAGGAAAAATTTAGTCACGGGTTGAAATTTACACCCTTGTATTTATTCAAATATGTTGCAATAGAAAGCAGTTACGAAAGAGTTATAGATGATACTTGAACACATGTAAAGTCTTATGAAAGTTCAAATAAATACAAAAACTTTCTTCAATCAAAGGAACATGTGAATTCCTATTTCGTTTTTGTACATTTACACCATTATGAAGTTTAGACGTCTTCTTCATTATTTGTCGTTTATTAAAGGGCCCTCTTTTATAGATCGTGTTTATTTCAAAAAGACACGAAAGATCAAAAGCATTTTTATGCAAACATTTAGAGTAAAACAGAAACTCGAAACACACAAGTTAAGCCAAAAAACATAAACTTAACATTATACGACGGTTAAAACTAAGTACGAACTTAGTTCAAACCTAACTTGTTTATAAAAAATTGCCCCAAAATTGTCCTGGGGACTTTCCTTGCCTGCCTGATTTGATGAAGCCTTTTCAATGGCTAAATCCATTGCTACCACTCTTACATGCTGCTCCAAGGTACATTTTTCCTCCTCTACTGCTTCCATGTCTAGTTGAAGACTCTCAAACTGCTCTTTCCAGTTATCTGCCTCGATATGGTAGTCATTAATCAACTGCTCCGTATTTGCAATCCTTTTCATCATCTCTGTGCCAATGAGATTGATCTGCGAAAAAGGAAGATATGATACGGTAAAAGACAAATTCTGAAAAACAAAAAACACACGAAGTGTACCTTTAAATATGGGTGTACAATCTCATTCATCTATGTGAGGGAGCTATGACTTGCCAACTTTGACTTCTCAATAGGGCCGATCAAAGGCTTCAACCATACATCCGTCTGGCCTGATTTCTTTAAAAGGCTGCCTTCCACAGGAAACTCGATGATAACTTGTTTCATCACCCCATTACTAGAAGACCTTATTTCAACATTAGAAGTCACAATAGTAGGATTAGTCGAGGGATCCAAGTGTGGCACAGTCGAGGCAACAGAAATGGCAACATGCACGGTTAATTGGTGATCCATTGGAGCAGATGAGGGAAAGATGGCAAGAGGCGCTTCCTCGGAAATTGAGCCAATATGTTCTTCATGAAACCCTTGATGAAACAGTTGTTCAACTGAATCATGGGCTGCAGTGGAAGTTTCTTCCTCATAATACATGGGGTCAGTACCATCAGGATCAGGAAAGGAAGATGGACCAGAAAGAGGAGCAGAGTCATCATCAGACACAACTCTTCTTCTTGCTCGTGGCCTATGCACCAACGAGTTTTCCTCCTGCTCCTCTTCATCTTCTGCAGGCTGGGTCATATCCATCTTTCTTTTTGATGAAGAGCCCAAAATTATTTCTTGAGCTTTAGACAAGGAGAGCCTGGAAGCAATTATTGCAGCAGCAGTGATACCACGAACAGAAAACCCTAATAAGAAAAAAGGGTCAGTAAAGAAAACTTACCATGAGTATTTACTTTCTAACCAAACCTAGAAGAAAGGTACTTCCAAGACCTTTCCTTTATTGGAGCAATCGACAATAATTTTTCTACCCAACCACGAAAGCTGGGCATTTCCTCGACAGATCCCATGGTTGCTGGAAAAAGATAAGAACAGTTAAGGGACTGAACATTCATCAAGAGAAGGAAAGAAGAAAACAGACAACTTACGTGTAAAGTTCCAGTTCTCTGGGAAGGGCATATTTTCGTCACCTACTAATCCACTAGTAGGGGAAGCAGCAAATCTAGCATACCATCCTCGGTTTTTGAGATCTATCTTTCATTGTATCATCGTCTGATGAATTTAGAGATTCTGACCATGTGGTATCTCCTTCTGACATGTTTCCTGGCAGGGAGACATAGAGGTCTGGAGTCTTCTGATCAGAAATAATCAAAATTTCAGGGTTGGACACTTTTGAACTTTCTCCTTGGTCTCTCCTTTTCTTGGTTTGTTTCTTGGCTGCAAGAGCATCTTTCCTTTCCCAAACCATTTTTGCAATATCAAATTCAGGTTCTTCTCCTAAAGGTTGGGTGAAAGAGATAGGATTTTGTGAGGTGGTAGGAAAGGTAGAAAAGGTGTTGTCCAATTTTGCTGGGGAATATGCTTGTGTTGACATGGGGAAGAACGTAGATTTTGAAGGGAAAAATGAGGGTTTTTGTGACTCAAAGCGGTCGTTTCGCAAAAGTTGGATTTGTTCCTTGATTGAAATCGTCTCCTTTTGTTGTTGTTGGAAGAACTGGAAAAGTGAAGTTCCTGGCGGAAAAATCTCAACTGTACAAAGAACAGAGCAAGAGACTCCAAGAAAGCAAACTATATCATAGATACGGAAGTATTCCTACAAAAAGGGTTGGCTATTGCCAAGCTACACTAACAGTTAATTTGCTTATAGTCGCAAAATTTTTCATACAAAGGGGCTGGCTTCACAACCCATAATGGACGGCATGTCAAGCTACACAACTCAGAAAACTTTTGTACTATAACCAACCTTAGTTGTTATAAATCAGAAAATTTTTGTACTACAACAAGCTAACTTTCTTAGAGTATTCTTACTCTATTTTCATACATGGACCGGTCTTTCCATCCATTCGAAAGAAAGAACAATAGGGAAATGTATAAGGAACTCATATGTAGTATATCACAAAGATTTACAAAGGTTACAAGATAGTTTTCAAGATGCTCTTACAACTACTACAAGTCCTCCTTTATATAGGACTAGGATATTATTACAAGACAAACTTATATTATAAAATAAACCTATCTTACATGGAAAACCTATCTACAAGTGGGTCCCTTTTTACATGTGAAGGACCTTAGGCAAAGCAACTAAAAAACTCCTGAAAAGATGTGAAAGGGGTGAAATATACATGGTTTAGCATGTGAAATTTTGTGGGAGCATGTGAAAATAGGGTGTTGCATGTGATGAAGCATGTGGAGGCATGTGGAAGCATGTGGGACCCAGATGTTTTGGAAGGATGTGGAATTTTGTCTTGGCATGGGCAGATGATTTTTCAGGGTTTTTTTGTAGGTAATGTAGGATTATGGTGAGGTTAATAGGGATGATTATCTTCCATTGATTTTCTTGGTGTTTCTTATAGGCATCTTTTCAAAGATCGTTTGTAGTAACGCTTGGAACTCGACGGTTATTCTTCTCTATATTCCTTCTCTTTTGGTTTGAGGGATGTGATCCGCAACCTTAATATGGAGATGTCTTGAGTGAATTTTTCCCAGATGATTTCATATGGAGTTTGATATTCCTTTGCTACTTCTCGGACTTTTTTCCAGTGCGGATGAGTGCTGGTATAATTCCAGCTTGCCCAATCTTTTGGCCATATCTCTCCCGGGATGCACCTATTTTGCTGGAAAATAATTCTTTGTGCTTCACTATATTCTTCTTCTGAGGATAAAATGGACACGAGAAATTTCCACCAGATTGACGCCTCTGCTTGTGCCTGGACTTTTTCGTTAATAATTTTCACTAGCCTATGAAACATGAATACCTTGCTTTGTAGGAGTCACTGAAACATTTTATCCAATATCTCCTAGGCTTGAACCATAGTAAAAATACATTAAGAGTTGTTTCAATGTTGTCAAAATCTTTGAAGACGTTGCGCTTAAATTCCATGAAAATGTAGTATTGATGGCATAAGTACCAAAAAAACCATAATAGTTCTTGTGGAAAATCCTTGGCTTGTGCTATGAATATATGGCAGAATGGATATTCTGGATTAACCCCATAAGGCTTGAAAATGGATCCTCCGTGTTGTCGGAAAACATGGAGCTCATAATAAGTTCTTCTTTCCATAATAATTGACGGATCAAAGGGATCCATGAGATTGAATAACTCCGGTGGATGATCTGTTGGCTTCAATGAACTTGTTCCTGGTACATTTGAAAGTACGAAGATGTGGCTGATTAGCTTTTGCTTTGTCTTCAGTTTTCCTGGGGTAAATCTCTTTGAGAATTCTTCTGGCCGAGACAGAAAATCTGCGAGAATATTATCTTTTCCTTTCAGATGCCTGACTTGAAACATGTATGGAGAGAACCATTGGGACCATCTTTGAATTTGAGGATTGGGAATAACTTTTGCATTTATCTGGATCACCTTTGGGAAGTGTAACGACCCGACCAGTTGTTTTGCGTTATCGGACCCCGTTCCCCTAAATGAAACTTCTCATAGCAGCTTATTGTGATTTATGACTTGCGGTGGCGGGTGGTCTGGGATTCGAAAGTGTTTAGAGTGCTATAGGAACACTTGGTTCCTTAAGGTTGGCCTTTAAGGCCAAGTTTGAATTCAGTCAACATTTTGGTTAAACAACCCCGGAATCGAGTTTCGACGATTCTGGTATCTTCGTATGATGATTTCGGACCTGGGTGTATGTTCAGAATGGGTTTCTGATGATCCGGGAGCGTTTCGGCGCCCAATATTGAAATTAGAAGTCCCTTAAGTTCCTATTGTGGTTTGGGATGTGTTTTGTGTTATCGAGGTCCGAACGGAATTTTGAGACCGGGAATATTCCGTTATGTCATTTATGACTTGCCTGCAAAATTTGGTGTCATTCCGAGTAGTATAGGTCGGTTCGACGCGTTGTTAGCAAACTCAAGAAAACTTAAAGTTCCTAAGTTTGGTTTTAGAGGTTTTGAGGTGTGAATTTTAGTATTAGTGTTGTTTTGGGTGTTCTGAAGGCTCGAGCGAGTCGGTATTATGATTTGGGACTTGTTGGTATATTTGGACGGGGGCTCGGGTGGGCCCAGGTGCCTCCCGGACACCACACGAGGCCAAAAACCAGCTAAAATAGCTTGTGGTGCACCTGTTCTTGTGTGATCCGTAGGTGCGGTTACCCAGTCGCAGGTGCGGGACCGCTCCTGCGGTCCCAGCCTCACAGGTGCAACCCCCAGCGGGCAGTCCATTTCTCGCAGGTGCGGACAAAGTTCGCCAGGAGCAGAGCCGCAAGTGCAATCTCCCCTCCGCAGGTGAGGGCCCAGTCTTCATCGTCCATTTCTGCGAGTGGGATCTTTTGCTCGCAGGTGTGAGACCGCATGTGTGATCCTCGAGCCGTAGGTGCGAAAACACTGTCAGACAGTGTGTTTCTTAAATACGGGATTCTTCATTATTTCTTCATTTCTTCCTCCATTATAACACCTTGAGATATTGGGAAAAGGGCTCAACGACCCAACCACTGAAAGGTAAGTAAATTCTATCTTAAAGTTGTTAATGCATGCATTCTTAGTAGGATTTAACTACTTAATTAGTGGAAATTTAGGAATTTGAGTAGTAACCTAGGGCCTTCGAGAATTTAGAAAATTACCCGTCAATTAGCTATGAAACCAAGTAAAATCATGTATTAATGATCCTTAGGCTATGGGTGAGTGTTTCCTTCAAAAAATTTTGGAATCCGAGCATGCGAGCCCGGGGTTGGATTTTAGGATTTCTTCAAGAATGGCGAATTTATCTTAGTAGTAGGAGTATTTCCATACTTTGAGCATAAATTGATGAATTTGTATAACATTTAGCTAGTTTCGAGTCCTCGGGTATAGAGTTCAGAGTTTCGGGCGCGTTCTTGGTCCGGGGAGTGGATTCGTCACAAGGTGAGTCTCCTTTCTAACCTTGTAAGAGGGAATTGTCCCCATAGGTGATTATAAATAATTGCATGTCCTTATTTGTGGGGGCTACACACGCACGAAGTGACGAGAGTCCGCGCGTAGCTACTACTATGTTATGTTGGGTAGTTCTATGACTCACGAGCATGCTTATATGTGCCTTACATGTATTCGTAAATGTATTTTGAGTTGCTTATTATACTTGATTTTGCATGAGAATATTAGGAAGTTGTGTTCCATGATATATTGCTTAAGTTCTTGCCTTAAAGAATAATCTCTGTTAATTCCTTAAAAATTGATAATTTTATGTACGTATGCGCCACTGCGTCACATGTATGATTCGTGAGCGGAATAGCCTTACTATTATGTCAACCGCGTCGCATGTTCGATTCGAGAGCAGGGTAATAGATGCATCTATGGTTTGAGCCATTCGACCCTCGGCAGTGCACATTTATTTTCGTGATGTTTCGGCCGTATGCTTGCGGCCTATTAT
Source organism: Nicotiana paniculata (assembly GCA_005239505.1). NCBI lineage: Eukaryota > Viridiplantae > Streptophyta > Magnoliopsida > Solanales > Solanaceae > Nicotiana > Nicotiana paniculata. Next base: position 21,195 of record ML325190.1, on the reverse strand, counting down.
GTGATGTATGATTTAATATTTATTTGTTGTAATTGTATAGACTGGTTCATGTTAATAAGGGAGTTTAGTACATTATGTGCTAGTGAAATTTGACATGCAAAGATAAATACAACTATACTTGCTAATTTATATCTTTTGTGATTTCTACGACTGTTATGCCTGCCTAGTTCCTATTAAATCATGTTATTTTGAAATATTGACCCTCTAAGTATCACGTCTACCTCTCGTTACTACGTCTTCGAGGCTAGGTGGGATACTCACTGGGTACATATTTGTTTTATGTACTCATGCTACACTTATGTACTTATTAATTGTACAGGTTCTGAGGCTGGTGCATCTGGTTATCAGACCGGAGCTCGATTCTGATCTTAGTTGGACCCGACTTCCCGGTGAGCTGCTTCTCTTGACGATCCTCGGCTGCACCATGGAGTTTTCGTTTGCTTATTTCCCGTCTATTTCTTTCAGACAGTGGGACTGTATATTATATTTTGTATATTCCGTTAGTATGCCCGTAGGACTTGTGACACTAGTTCCTGGCACACATNATATATATATATATATATATATATATATATATATATATATATATATATATATATATATATATATATATATATATATATATTGGCTCATTCCTCTTTTTGATTGTTTTTGGTAAAAATGGCTTGCTATCTTTTTCAATAAATGATTTGAACTTTAAAACTTGGCACGTATTGGGATGTCTAACCAAGCATGGGAGAAATCCTTAGTAATTTAAGTGTGGGCTTGCCTAACCCCGATGTTGGGCGCCATCACGATCTGAGTTAGTATTTTGGGTCGTGACAACATGGTATCAGAGCATTAGGTTCACGTAGGTCTCACAAGTCACGGGCAAACCTAGGAGAGTCTTGCGGATCGGTATGGAGACGTCTGTACTTATCTTCGGGAGGCTATAGGTGTTAGGAAAACCTCTCCTTATTTTTATTCTATCGTGCAGTCAATGGTTTACTAAATTTCATTCTTCTATTCTCTCATAGATGGTGAGGATGCGTGCATCCGATATTCCAGACCCGGGAGGGGCCGCTACCCCAAGGCCGTGGCAAAGGCCAGGGGAGGGCCTCGGCCCGAGGTAGGGGACGAGGGCGTCCCCGAACTATTCCAGTCATACCACCACCAGAGAACCCTAACATAGAGGAGCAGGGTGAGTTTCCCCCAGCAGGTCCTACTCTAGTAGACTTTATGACGGCGCCAGGATTCCAGGAGATCATGGGCCATATAATGCGGTTCATGGACACTATGTCCCAGGCTGGTTTATTTCCAGCGGATCCTGCCACATCTCAAGCAAGAGAGGGAGCCCATACCCCTACTGCCCAGGCTGCAGGCCAGACAATAGCAGTTTATCAGACCCCGGGTACACTGCCCACGAGTGGTGCGCAACTAGTAGTAGCAGCACCTGATCTTAGACTAGCTGCGGACGGCGATCCACAGAAGTTACTGGATAGATGGACCCAATTGCACCCTCCTATCTTTGGGGGTGAGAAAGGAGAGGATGCCCAGACTTTATTGATAGGTGCAGGGACAGACTATACAACATGAGGATACTGGAGTCCCATGGAGTGGACACTCAACTATCCCTGGACAGGTATATTCCACCCTCCGAGAAGGAAGTGCTGTGATATCAGTTTGGGCAGCTGGAGCAGGGGCAGATGTCACTGACAGACTACGAGGCCAGGTTTTCTGAGTTGTCTCGTCATGCCCTTATGATACTTCCTACTGATGCTGAGAGAGTGCGGAGATTTGTAGTTGGGCTGCACCAGGTATTAGGGACAAAATGGCCCGAGAGGTGGATATGGGGACTCCCTATCAGCTTGTGGTTGAGATAGCTCGCCGGATTGAGGGTTATCGTTCGAGAGGCAGAGAGCAGGATCAGCAGGATAAGAAAGCTAGATTTTCAGGAGATTTCATAGGTTCCCCAGCCAGGGGTAGAGGTCAGTTCGGTAGAGGCCAGCCTAGCAAGCCTCCATATTCAGCTCCTCCACCACCTCCCCGTGGTGCTCCAGTGAGGCCCTATTTCAGCGCCATGCCAGAGAGCTCCTACCGCCCAACAGCCATTCAAGCTTCCTCAAGCAGGTATTCCGGTCATCAGGGGTCTTCTAGTCCTTACTTTAGTGCCATGCCGGAGAGTTCTCACCGTCCCCTAGCTGTCCAGGGTCCTTCTTCAGGGTAGTAGGCCATGCCACCAGCTAGATGTTATGAGTGTGGGGATCCAAGCCATATGAGGAGGACTTGTCCCAAGCTCTGGGGAAAGGCCATTCATCAGAGCTATCAGCCTACACTTTCAGCACCGGTGGTTCGTCCACCCAGAGGTGGAGGGCAGACCGGTAGAGGTCGTCCTAGAGGTGGAGGCCAGGAAGGGGGAGATCTGTCGGCCCCTATTCATTCTAGCAGAGGTCAGTATTTCAGTTCTCCAGCTAGATTCTATGCTATCCCGGCCAGATCATATGCAGTGGCCTCAGACACCGTGATCACAGGTATTATTACAGTATGTGGTAGAAAGGCATCGGTGTTATTTGATCCAGGATCCACTTATTCCTATGTTTCGGTCTTATTTGCTCCCTTTATAGATGTCCCTCGTGATTCCTTGGGTTCTCCTATTTATATGTCCACTCCCGTGGGCGATTTTGTGGTTGTAGACCGGATTTGTCGGTCCTGTGTGATTTCGTTTTAAGGGTTCGAGACTCAAGCGGATCTCTTATTGCTCGACATGGTTGATTTTGAGATTATATTAGGCATGGATTGGCTATCTCCTTATCACGTCGTGCTAGATTTCCATGCCAAGACAGTTACTTTAGTCATGCCAGAGTCTCCTAGGCTAGAGTGGAGAGGTTACTCGGTTAGTGCAGCCAGCCGGGTTATTTCATTCCGGAAGGCTCGACACATGGTTGAGAAGGGTTGTCTGGCCTACCTCGCCTATGTACGGGACACCACCGCCGAGTCTCCGACGATTGATTCAGTGCCAGTTGTTCGAGAGTTCACTGATGTATTTCCTTCAGACCTTCTGGGCATGCCTCTGGATCGTGATATTTATTTCTGCATTGATTTAGCTCCAGGCACCCAGCCTATATCTATTCCTCCATACCGTATGGCTCCGAAAGAGTTGAAGGAGTTGAAGGATCTGCTTGAGGAGTTGTTAGCTAAGGAGTTCATCAGGCCGAGCGTATCGCCGTGGGGTGCTCCAGTTCTATTCGTGAAGAAAAAGGATGGGTCCATGCGGATGTGTATTGATTACCGCCAGTTGAACAAGGTTACCATTAAGAACAAGTATCCTTTGCCGCACATCGATGATTTGTTTGACTAGTTGCAGGGTGCTCGTGTGTTTTCTAAGATTGATTTGAGATCGAGGTATCATCAGTTGAGGATTCGGGCTTCAGATGTTCCGAAGACTGCTTTTCGTACGAGATATGGCCATTATGAGTTCCTGGTGATGTCATTTGACTTGACTAATGCCCCAGCAGCATTCATGGACTTGATGAATAGGGTGTTTAGGCCGTATATTGATTTCTTTGTCATTGTCTTTATTGATGACATTTTGATTTACTCACGTTGCCTGGGGGAGCACAAGCATCATTTGAGAGTTGTGCTCCAGACTTTGCGAGAACATAAGCTATATACTATGTTCTCCAAGTATGAGTTCTGGTTTGATTCCGTGACATTCTTGGGGCATGTGGTATCCGGAGAGGGTATCAAGGTTGATCCTCAGAAGATCGAGGCAGTTCTGAGTTGGTCGCGTCCTACTTCAGCTACAGAGATCAGGAGCTTTTGGGCCTAGCAGGCTATTATCGCCAATTTGTTGAGGGATTCTCTTCTATTGCAGCTCCATTGACTAGATTGACTAAGAATAATGCCCCATTTCGATGGTCTGACGAGTGTGAGGCGAGCTTTCAGAAGCTCAAGACAGCATTGACCTCAGCACCAGTCTAGTATTGCCTTCAGGTTCTGGGATGTATACAGTATATTGCGACGCTTCACGTGTTGGCTTGGGGTGTGTATTGATGTAGGTGGGGAGAGTTATTGATTGTGCTTCGCGCCAACTGAAGGTTCATGAGAAGAATTATCCTGTGCACGATTTGGACTTAGCAGCGATTGTTCATGCTCTTAAAATTTGGAGGCACTACTTGTGTGGGGTTTCCTGTGAGGTTTATACAGACCACCGTAGCTTGCAACACTTGTTCAAGCAGAAGGATCTTAATTTGAGGCAGTGCAGATGGATTAAGTTGTTGAAGGATTATGATATCACCATTCTTTATCACCCGGGCAAGGCAAATGTGGTAGCAGATGCTTTGAGCAGGAAGGTGGAGAGTATGGGTATCTTGGCTTATATTGCAGCAGAGGAGAGACCTCTAGCCTTTGACATTCAGTCCTTGGCCAATCACCTGGTGAGATTAGACCTTTCATAGCCCCGTCAAGTTCTTGCACATATGGTTGCTCAGTCGTCGTTATTGGGGAGATTAAGGCTCGGCAGTATGATGATTCGTGTTTAACTGAGCTACGAGAGACAGTGGTTCAAGGTGGTGCCAAGGAGGTTACTATTGGCGAGGATGTTGTTCTGAGACTTCAGGGCTATTTATGTGTTCCTAAGGTTGATGGCCTGAGGGAGAGGATTCTAGAGGAGGCACACAGTTCACGGTACTCTGTTCATCCTGGTGCTACGAAGATGTATCGTGATTTGAAACAGCATTACTGGTGGAGGCGGATGAATAAGGACATTGTGAAGTATGTGGCTAGGTGTCTTAATTGCCAGTAGGTTAAGCATGAGCACCAGAGGCCAAGAGGCCTACTTCAGCAGATGCCCATTCCTGAGTGGAAATGGGAGTGCATCACTATGGACTTCGTGGTTGGGTTGCTTCGGACCTTACGGAAGGTTGACGCGGTTTGGGTCATTGTGGATAGATTGACCAAATCGGCGCATTTCATTCCAGTAGCTACTACTTATACTTCTGAGAGGTTGGCCCAGATCTACATTCGGGAGATAGTCCGGTTGCATGGTGTGCCGGTGTCCATTATATCATAGCGAGGTCCTCAGTTCACCTGGCACTTCTAGAGAGCATTGCATAGTGAGACAGGTACCCAGGTAGACCTCAGCACAACATTTCATCCTCAGACTGATGGTCAGTCGAAGCGTACAGTTCAGATATTGGAGGACATGATCAGGGCATGTGTGATTGACTTCGGAGGTCAGTGGGACCAGTTCTTGCCTTTGGCCGAAAGCAAACTATATCATAGATACGAAAGTATTAAAGGGTTGGCTATTGCAAAGCTACACTAATAGTTAATTTGCTTATAGTCGCAAAAGTTTTCTTACAAAGAGGCTGGCTTCACAACCCATGAGGGACGGCAATACTCAGAAAACTTTTGTTAATACTCAGAAAAATTTTGTACTATAACCAACCTTAGCTGTTATAACTCAGAAAACTTTCGTACTACATCAAGCTCACTTTCTAAGAGTATTCTTACTCTATTTTCATACATGGACCGGCCTTTCCATCCATTCGAAAGAAAGAACAAGACGAAAATTTAGAAGGAACTCATATGTAGTATATCACAAAGATTTACAAAGGTTACAATATAGTTTTCAAGATGCTCTTATAACTACTACAATTCCTCCTTTATATATAACTAGGAGGTTATTACAAGACAAACTTATATTATAAAATAAACCTGTCTTACAGGGAAAACTTATCAACAAGTGGGCTCCTTTTTACATGTGAAGAACCTTAGGCAAAGCAACTAAAAAAATCCTGAAAACATGTGAAAGGGGTGAAATATACATGGTTTTGCATGTGAAAGTTTGTGGGAGCATGTGAAAATAGGGTGTTGCATGTGACGAAGCATGTGGAGGCATGTGGAAGCATGTGAAAGTGGGATCCAGATGGTTTGGAAGGATGTGAAATTTTTTATTGGCATGGGTAGATGATTTTTTGGGGGTTTTTTGGTAGGTAATGTAGGATTATGGTGAGATTAACAGGGATGATTATCTTCCATTAATTTTCTCGGTTTGTCTTCTAGGCACCTTTTCAAAGAATGACGCCTCTGCTTGTGCCTGGACTTTTCCGTTAATAATATTCACTGGCCTATGAAACATGAATACCTTTGCTTTGTAGAAATCGTTGAAACATTTTATCCATTATCTCCTAGGCTTGAACCATAAAATACTTTAAGAACTGGTTCAATGTTGTCAAAATCCTTGAAGACATTGCACTTGAATTCCATGAAAATGTAGTACTGATAGCATAGGTACCAGAAAAACCATAATAGTTCTTGTGAAAAACCCTTGACTTGTGCTATGAATATATGGAAGAATGGATATTTTGGATTGACCCCATAAGGCTTGAGAATGGATCCTCCATGTTGTCGAAAAACTTGGAGCTCATAATAATTTCTTATTTCCATAATAATTGACGGATCAAAGGGATCCATGAGGTTGAATAACTACAGTGGATGATCCGTTGGCTTCAATGAACTTGTTCCTGGTACATTTGAAAGCATGAATATGTGGCTGATTAGATTTTGCTTTGTCTTCAATTTTCATGGGGTAAATCTCTTTGAGAATTCTTCCGGCCAAGACGCAAAATCTTCGATAATATTATCTTTTCCGTTCAGGTGTCTGACTTGAAACTTGTATGGAGAGAACCATTGGTCCCATATTAGAATTTGAGGATTGGGAATAATATTTGCATTTATCTGGATCATTTTTGGGAAGGCCTTCATATCCATTTCTATCAGAAATTCTGTGTGAATCAGGAAAAAATTGAATTTCTTGATTATGTTCTTTATCGCAAGAATTTTCTTGAAGGTGGAATGATAATGTTGCTCGGCATCTTTGAACTTTTCGCTGGCATATCCGCATATTTTTCTCTTGCCATCTTTTTCTTCAAATAGAACGGCACTCCAATATTCATTACTAGCATCAGTTTGAAGTATCTTGTTACCGTCTGAAGGGATGTAGAGGGACCTGACATTTTTAGAAATCTCCTTTATTTCCCTTACTGCTTCATCTTCTTTCTTTCCCTATGATGGAGTATTATTCTTGAGCATCTCTGTGAGCAGAGAAATATATGTAGAGAAATTTGGGATGAAATCTCGCACATAGTTTACTATACCCACGAACTGTTGGATCTACTTTGTTGTGAAGCTGCTATCTAGAAACTTGTGTAGTTCTTGACATATATGTGGACTTGGACTGTATGCACCTTGGGAAAAATGCATTCCAAGAAAATCAATCTCTTGTTGGGCCAGAACCATCTTTTTTGCTGAAAGCAAGATCCCATAGTGTGTTATCAATGTCTCAAACCGATGAAGCAAGTTGACATGTTCCTCCAATGCATCACTAAATAACAGGATGTCATCAATGTAAACTAAAGAGGTATGGAGTACGGACTGGAATATTTTTAGCATGGATTTTTGGAACAAGGAGGGTGCAGTTTTCAACCCGAAGTGCATGACTTTCGATTGGAAGTGATGATCGGGGATGCAAAATCCCATTTTGGGTCTTTCTTCAGGGTGGATTCCCAATTGCCAAAATCCAGATTTTAAATCCAACTTGGAAAAATATTTGGCCTTGGCTAAGTGAGAGAAAAGAGTGAGTTTATTTGGTATAGGAAATTTATCATCAGAGGATTCCTGAGAACCATGAAGTTAGTTTTGACATGATGATATACTTTTCTCGTTCCACCAAATTTTTGGTCACCATCAAAGTATAGAATTCTTGGATCCTTTGAGGCCATTTTTAAACCTTGACGTCATCTAAGGTGAAAGTGTGGAAGCCATTTTCGACTGGTTTTGATGCCATGGGTTCATGTCTCCTTTCTGGGATTGGTTCATCTGTCATGTCTTCTTGATCCTCCTCTAATTCAAATATTTCTGGGTCTCTTGGCTGGCTGACAAATATTGGGGGATCGTCTTTGTCAGAAGAGTTTGTGTTGGATCCATTGATGGATAGAGAGCTATCTTCCATTGTATCATCGTCTGATGAATTTAGAGATTCTGACCATGTGGTATCTCCTTCTGACATGTTTCTTGGCTGGGAGATCTAGAGGTATGGAGTCTTCTAATAAAAAATCATCAAATTTTCGGGGTTGGACCATTTTGAACTTTCTCCTTGGTTTCGCCTTTTCTTGATTTGATTCTTGGCTGCAAGGTCATCTTTCCTTTCCCAAACCATTTTTGCAATATCGAATTCAGGTTCTTCTTTTAAAGGTTGGGTGAAAGAGATATGATTCTGTGAGGTGGTAGGATTAGAAAAGGTGTTGTCTAGTTTTGGTGGGGAATATGCCTATGTTGACATGCGGAAAAAGGTAGATTTTGAAGGCAAAAATGGGGTTTTTTGTGACTCAAAGCGGTCTTTTCGCAAAAGTTGGATTTGTTCCTTGATTGAAATTGTATCCTTTTGTTGTTGTTGGAAAAACTGGAAAAGTGAAGTTCCTAGCAGACAAATCTCATATTGTAAATTTGCGAATCTTAGCTCCAAGGCTTTGATTAGTCCTACATGCTGAGACGATGTCTGCTCCACCTTTTTCTCAATTCTTTCTACTTTTCTCATTAACTTGTTTTGTGTATGGGCCACGTTTTTATGGTGTTGCCAATATTATTAAGCACTTTGTTTTGGCAGATGGAATTTTCTGATTGCCAGTTTATTGTTGCCTCGATGTCACTTGATGGGGTATTTTCTCCAGAAAGGTAGTATTATGTTTTTCTTGGGGATTTAGGAGCATGGTTGTTACCCTATTTTTCAAAATATTGGAGTGGAGGAAAATCTTGGGTATGGCCGGAACTTGAAGGGCTCAACATGAATATTTGTGGGTATGTGGACTTTTGGGTTGATGGAGTTTTAGGTTCAGGTGGCTTTTTGGATTTTGGGTTACGAGCTGATGGCGGTTTGGGTTTTGGGGTGGTTTCACTGTCTTCTCGGCTTGGAGTGAATTTTTCTGGTAATTTTGGTCATTCTTGAGGTTTGTAACTGACAAGAAATTCATATTTCCCTGGACGGCTTATTGAGCCAATTGAAGGGTCTTTATTGTCATATTTGGCTCGATATTGCGTTTCAGTAGTTTTCCCCTTTTTCTTGGATTTTGGTTTAGCCTTGCTGAGGCCAAATATTTCCCAATGACGCAGGTGGTGTTCATCATATTCTCCACTTACATCTTTAAAACAGTCTTGGCAGTGTCCCGTAAATGGCCATTTGAACCACCAAACTCTTCTGTCGTCTTTGTCGAAATGTTTAAACCAGCCATGTTCTTCCATGATAGTTTGTATATTCCAGAAAGGTTCCCTTTCAGGGTCAGGGTTAGGGTTTGTATCTTTGGGTTGGATCATTTGACAAGAAAAGATGGTTTTATTGGGTTTTTTGAGATGGGAATGGTCAAAGCTTATGGAAACAGTTTTGTCATTTCCTTTAATAAGAGTTAGCTCACCAAATTGTAGAGGTTCTTCTGGTTCCCTTAATCTTCCATAATTTGTAATCCAAGAATCAGGAAGAATTTTGAAAAGCTCATCACTGGAAATTTGTCTAGGTATTTGTATGCACATAGCGTTTCCTTTTGTAGGATCAATATTAAAGAGTAAAGCATTTACTCCTCCGGGAAGGCATAGATCCATGGCATTATTTTGGACCCGCCACGCCATTTGGTGATGAAGAGTGGCTTGGATAGAATATTTGGCTTGTGGGGAACCTTGAATTTGGACTTGGATTTTTAGTGCTTCGGTTAAGTATGGGTCAAAAAGGGACATGTTGAAATTTGGAAAGATAGTTATGAAGATAGTCCCTCCATTCAAGGTAACTTCTGCAGTACCTAAATTTGTATGTTGGTACTTCAAGTATCTTGTATCTAGAAGAGAAAGTCGAGCAACAACAGGTTGACCTTTTATTCCAAGATAAGTGAGAGAAATTCGGATAGCACCAAAATGGATATGGGTAAAACCATGATCTCTCCATTGTCTTGGAAAATCATCTAGAATTTGGAGGGTAATAAATTGTTCCTCTCGAATAGCAAGAATCGGATGCTATTCAAGTTTTGAGGCAGCAACATATTCTTTGACTCCTTTTGGTTTGTGTTGGACTAAGGAACGAATTTGGGTCCATGGTGCAAATGATTTTTTGGCAAAAGCTTAGTAAGGGTTTATGAGGGGTAGTTCAGTGGAAGATACTTTTTGTTCATCGCGTAGGATATCGACTTCATAGAGGTAATCATATTTTTTAGACAAGGTTTTTAATAGAATGGGATTCATATTCATTTTTGCAAGGAAAGAGGGTGATAGAAATGACTCAGACATATTTAGTAAACTATTCTCCCTCCGAAAGGATGGGCTGGCTCTGATACTATTGTACAAAGGATAGAGCAAGAGACTCCAAGAAAGCAAACTATATCATAGATAAGAAAGTATTCCTACAAAAAGGGTTGGCTATTGCCAAGCTACACTAATAGTGAATTTGCATATAGTCGCAAAAGTTTTCCTACAAAGGGGTTGGCTTCACAACCCATAAGGGACGGCTTGCCAAGCTACACAACACAAAAACCTTTTGTACCATAACCAACCTTGGCTATTATAACTCAGAAAACTTTCGTACTACAACAGGTTAACTTTCTTAGAGTATTCTTACTCTATTTTCATACATGGACCGACCTTTCCATCAATTTGAAAGAAAGAACAAGAGCTAAATTTAGAAGGAACTCATATGTAGTATATCACAATGATTTACAAAGGTTACAAGATAGTTTTCAAGATTCTCTTACCACTACTACAAGGCCTCCTTTATATAGGACTAGGAGGTTATTAAAATACAAACTTATATTATAAAATAAACATATCTTACATGGAAAACCTATCTACAAGTGGTTCCCTTTTTACATGTGAAGGACCTTAGGCAAAGAAACTAAAAAACACCTGAAAAAATGTGATAGGGATGAAATATACATGGTTTAGCATGTGAAAGTTTGTTGGAGAATGTGAAAGCATGTGAAAATAGGGTGTTGCATGTGACGAAGCATGTAGCGGCATGTGGAAGCATGTGAAAGTGGGACGCAAATAGTTTGGAAGGATGTGGAATTTTTTCTTGGCATGGGTAGATGATGTTTTAGGGTTTTTTGGTAGGTAATGTAGGATTATGGTGAGATTAACAAGGATGATTATCTTCCATTGATTTTCTCTGTTTGTCTTCTAGGCATCTTTTCAAAGATCTTGTGTAGTAACGCCTGGAACTCGACGGTTCTTCTTCTCTATGTTCCTTCTCTTTTGGATTGAGAGATGTGATCCGCAACCTTAATCTGGAGATATCTTGAGTGATTTTTTCCCGGATGATTTCATACAGAGTTCGATATTCTTTTGCTGCTTCTTGGGCTTTTTCCCGGATGATTTCATACAGTATTTTGGCCATATCTCTCTCAGGATGCACCTATTTTGCTGGAAGATAATTCTTTATGCTTAACTATATTCTTCCTCCATGGATAAAATGGAGACGGGAAATTTCCACCAGAATGACGCCTCTGCTTGTGCCTGGACTTTTCCCTTAATAATCTTTACTAGACTATGAAACATGAATACCTTTGCTTTGTAGGAATCGTTGAAACATTTTATCCAATATATCCTAGGCTTGAACCATAGTAAAAATACTTTAAGAGCTGGTTCAATGTTGTCAAAATCTTTCAAGACGTTGCACTTAAATTCCATGAAAATGTAGTACTGATGGCATAGTTACCAGAAAAACCATAATAGTTCTTGTGGAAAATCCTTGGCTTGTGCTATGAATATATGGCAGAATGGATATTCTGGATTGACCACATAATGCTTGAGACTTGATCCTCCATGTTCTCGGAAAACTTGGAGCTCATAATAAGTTCTTTTTTCCATAATAATTGACAGATCAAAGGGATCCATGAGGTTGAACAACTCCGGTGGATGATCCGTTGGCTACAATGAACTTGTTCCTGGTACATTTGAAAGCATGAAGATGTGGCTGATTAGCTTTTGCTTTGTCTTCAGTTTTCCTGGGGTAAATCTCATTGAGAATTCTTCCGGCCGAGACAGAAAATCTGCGAGAATATTATCTTTTTTTCTTTCAGGTGTGTGACTTGAAACTTGTATGGAGAGAACCATTGGGCCCATCTTAGAATTTGAGGATTGGGAATAATTTTTGCATTTATTTGGATCATCTTTTAGAAGGCCTTCATATCCATTTCTATTAGAAATTCTGTGTGAATCAGGAAAAAATAGAATTTCTTGATTCCATTCTTTACTGCAAGAATTTCCTTGAAGGTGGAATGATAATGTTGCTCGGCATTTTTGAACTTTCCGTTGGAATATCCGCATATTTTTCTCTTGTCATCTTTTTCTTCAAATAGAACGGCACTCCAATATTCATTACTGGCATCAGTTTGCAGTATCATCTTACCGTCTGAAGGGATGTAGAGGGACTTGACATGTTTAGAAATCTCCTTTATTTCCCTTACTACTTCATTTTGTTTCTTTCCCCATGAGGGAGCATTTTTCTTGAGCATATTTGGGAGCGGAGAAATATATGTAGAGATATTTGGGATGAAATCTCTCACATAATTTACTATACCCAAGAACTGTTGGATCTGCTTTTTTGTGAAGCTGTTATCTAGAAACTTGAGTAGTTCTTGACATATATGTGGTCCTGGACTATATGCACCATGGAAAAAATGCATTCCAAGAAAATCAATCTCTTGCCGGGCAAGAACCCTTTTTTTTGTTGAAAGCATGATCCCATAGTGTGTTATCAATGCCTCAAACTGACGAAGCAAGTTGACATGTTCCTCTAATGTATCACTAAATAACAGGATGTCATCAATGTAAATTAAAGAGGTATGGAGGATGGGCTGGAATTTTTTTATCATGGCTTTTTGGAACAAGGAGGGTGCAGTTTTCAACCCGAAGGGCATGACTTTCCATTGGAAGTGATGATTGGGGATGCAAAATCCCGTTTTGGGTCCTTCTTCAAGGTGGATTCCCAATTGCCAAAATCCATATTTTAAATCAAACTTGGAAAATATTTGGCCTCGGCTAAGTGGGAGAAAAGAGAGTTTATTTGGGATAGGGAATTTATCATCTTGGTGGAAATGGTTAAGTGGCTGGTAATTAATCACAAACCTGAGTTTTCCTCTTGTCTGCTCAGCTCTTTTGTTGACATAAAATGCTTCGCATGCCCATTGTGAATTCGATGGCTCTATTAGATCAAATTGCAAAAGTTCTTCGCATTCTTTCTTTGCAAGCTGAAGATGATCTGGATTCATGCCTGAATGACTGGCTTTTGTTGGATTGATGTTTTCATTCTTCTTGAAATGGAGGTTGATAAAAAACTCTTCGTTTTTCCATAATGGGTTTTCCCTTTCTTCATGAAATCCTTGTGGGATTCAGCAAATGAATGCTCAATGAGATTGTTCTCAATCTCTTTAATTTGTTCGTCCTTGGTGATTTGGAATAGCCTTCGAATCTCATAATAAGGTTTGAACTACTTCTTAAAATATATCCTGTTAGCATTGATCTGGAGTTGATCTCTAAGTTGTCTGTAAATGTCAAAGCCAACAATAAGATCTTTTCCTGGTACATCCAACCCTATCAGCTTGGTTATGTACTTCAATCCTGGAAAGAACTCAATTGTGACCGGATGGTTTGTGATGACGGTGTTAGTCAGGATTCCAGCTGATGCAGTATTAAAATCCTTAAAGTGCGGCACCCATTTCTCTTCAGGGAGAACATCAGGATTTATTAGTGAAGAAGCAGCTCCAATGTCGATGAAAGCAATAACTCGAGTTAGTTTATCCCATTTGGATGAATAGACTTTGAGTTCTACATGAGGAATGACTATGAGAGGGTTGATCTCCTCTCGGGATTTGATCACTTGTTTCGAAATTTGGTAGTGCTCATTGCCTTGATCTTCTTATATATCAAGAGAGAATAAAGTTTTTTCAATAGGTTCATCTTCCACAGAGAATATAGATTCAAGGTCTTCCTCTTTTCCGAGATGTATGCCAGTGTAATCTTCAATCTCTTCAAGAAGCTTGACAGATCTTCTCGATTGGGGACAATTTTTCGCGAAATGTTCAATCTTGTGGCAAATAAAGCATATGTTTTTCTTGTGAAAATTTCCTGGCCTTCTACGTCTGAAATATTTTGTGCGTCTCTTGGACCTTGGTTTTCCATCTGGAATTCTTGGCTATCTGAACCTCCTGAATCCTTTCTGTCGCCTAGATGTGTGGCAGGAACATCCTAATCCAGTGATCAGATCGGATCTGCGACACGCTTTGATAAGCGCTGGATTGTGATGGATAATTTGTTTTAGGGCTGAGCGTTTTGTACAAATGTTCTCCAATGTTACGAAAAGAGCTTACCTGATGTAGCAGACTTGTGGTATTGTTATTGATTGAATCTTTTATTCAATGATGGTTATGGTTCGGCTTGCCAATATCTTTGGAAGGGAAGAAACAAAGGCTTGCTTCAGGTTGATGTCTCTGCCGATTTCAATGTATATCTTTGCTATTTTTTGAAAATGCATGTCAATGTCATTTCTGTTGAATGACACACACTTCATCTCAAAGAGTTGTCTTTGCATTTTCTCTTGTCTTTGGCCAGTATCTCCGGAGAAAACTTCATGTGGGATTCTGATGTTGAAGACAAAATCCTGGGATGTAAGAAAAATATTTTTATCTTGAATCCCAAGTGAATTCCACCAATCTCTGAGGATTCCTGAAAATCGTGAAGTTAGTTCCGACATGATTATATACTTTCTCGTTCCACAAAATTTTTTGCCACCATCCAAGTATAGAAGTCTTGGATCCTTTGAGGCCATTTTGAAATCTTGACATCATCTAAGGTGAAAGTGTGGAAGCCAGTTCAACCTGGTTTTGACGCCATGGGTTCATGTCTTCTTTCTAGGATTGGTTCATCCGTCATGCCTTCTTGATCCTCCTCTACTTCACATATTTCTAAGCCTCTTGGTTGGCTCACAAATTTTGGGGGATCATTTTCGTCACAAGAGTTTGTTGTGGATTCATTGATGGATTGAGAGCTATCTTCCATTATATCATCGTCTGATGAATTTAGAGATTCTGACCATGTGGTATCTCCTTCTGACATGTTTCTTGGATAGGAGACATAGAGGTATGGAGTGTTCTGATCAGACATCATCAGACTTTCAGGGTTGGACCCTTTTGAACTTTCTCCTTGGTATCGCCTTTTCGTGGTTTGTTTCTTGGCTGCAAGAGCATCTTTCCTTTCCCAAACCATTTTTGCAATATCGAATTCAGGTTCTTCTTTTAAAGGTTGGGTGAAAGAGATAGGATCCTGTGAGGTGGTAGGAAAGGTAGGAAAGGTGTTGTCCAGTTTTGGTGCTGAATATGCTTGTGTTGACATGGGGAAGAAGATACATTTTGAAGGGAAAATGGGGGTTTTGGTGGCTCAAAGTGGTCGTTTCGCAAAAGTTGGATTTGTTCCTTGATTGAAATCGTCTCCTTTTGTTGTTGTTGGAAGAACTGGAAAAGTGAAGTTCCTGGTGGACAAATCTCATATTGTAAATTTTCCAATCTTAGCTCCAAGGCTTTGATTAGTTTTGCATGCTGAGACGATGTCTGCTCCACCTTTTTCTCAATTGTTTCCACTTTGCTCATTAACTTGTTTTGTGTATGGGCCACGTTTTTTATGGTGTTCCCAATGTTATTGAGCACTTTGTTTTGGGAGATGGAATTTTCTGATTGCCAGTTTATTGTTGCCTCGATGTCACTTATTGGGGATTTTTCTCCAGAAGGTAGTACTATGTTTTTCTTGGGGATTTTTGGAGCATGGTTGATACCCTCTTTTTCAAAGGTTGGAGTGGAGGAAAATCTTGGGTATGGCTGGAACTTGAAGGGCTCGACATGAGTATTTGTGGGTGTGTGGACTTTTGGATTGATGGAGTTTTAGGTTCATTTTTGGTTTCTGGTTTACGAGTTGATGGCTGTTTGGGTTTTTGTGTGGTTTCACTGTCTTCCCAGCTTAGAGTCTTTATTGTCATATTTGGCTCGAAATTGCTTTTCAGTAATTTTCCCTTTTTTGTTAGATTTTGGTTTAGCCTTGTTGAGGCCAAATCTTTCCCAATGACACAGGTGGTGTTCATCATATTCTTCGCTTGGATCTTTAAAACAGTCCTGGCAGTCGCAACCGAGATCCCAAGGGCAGTGTCCTGTAAATGGGCATTTGACCACCAAACTCTTTTCCCGTCTTTGTTGAAATGTTTACATCAGTCATATTCTTCCATGATAGTTTTTATATTCCAGAAGGGTTCCTTTTCAGGGTCAGGTTTAAGATTTGTATCTTTGGGTTGGATCATTTGACAAGAAAAGATGATTTTATAGGGTTTTTTGAGATGGGAATGGTCAAAGTTTATGGAAATGGTTTTATCATTTCTTTTGGTAAAAGTTGGCTAACTAGATTTTAGAGGTTCTTCTAGTTCCCTTAACCTTTCATAATTTGTAATCCAGGAATAAGGAAGAATTTTGACAAGTTCATCTCTGTAAATTTGTCAGGGTATTTCTGTGCACATGGTGTTTCCTTTGGTAGCATCAATATTCAAGAGTAAAGAATTTTCTCCTCCGGGAAGGAATAGATCCATGGAATGATTTTGGACCCGCCACGCCATTTGGTGATGAAGAGTGGCTTGGATAGAATCTTTGGCTTGTGGGACACCTTGAATATGGACTTGGATTTTTATTGCTTCAGTTAAGTATTGGTCAAAAAGACATGTTAAAATTTGGAAAGATAATTATAAAGACAGTCCATGCATTCAAGGTAAGTTCTTCAATACCCAAATTTGCATGGTGGTACTCCAAGTATCTTGTATCTAGAAGAGAAATCGAGCAACAACAGGTTGACCTATTCTTCCATGATAAGTGAGAGCAATTCGGATAACACCAAAATGGATATGGGTAAAACCGTAATCTATCCATTGTCATGGAAAATCATCTGGAATTTGGAGGGTAATAAATTGTTCCTCTCGAGTAGCAAGTATAGGATGCTGGTCAAGTTTTGAGGCAGCAATATATTCTTTGACTCCTTTTGATTTATGTTGGACTAAGGAACGGATTTGGGTCCATGGTGTAAATGATTTTATGGCAAAAGTTGAGTAAGGGTTTATGAGGGGTCGTTCAGTGGAAGATACTTTTTGTTCATCGGGTAGGATATCGGCTTCATCGAGGTAATCATATTTTTTGGACAAGGTTTTTAATATAGTGGGAGATATATTCATTTTTGCAAGGGAAAAGGATAATGGAAATGACTCAGACATATTTAGTAAACTGTTCCTCCCTCTGAATGGATGGGCTGGCTTTGATACCACTGTACAAAGAACAGAGCAAGAGACTCCAAGAAAGAAAACTATATCATAGATACGAAATTATTTCTACAAAAAGGGTTGGCTATTGCCAAGCTACACTAACAATAAATTTCTTATAGTCGCAAAAGTTTTCCTACAAAGGGGCTGGCTTCACAACCCATAAGGGACGACTTGCCAAGCTACACAACTCAGAAAACGTTTATAGTATAACCAACCTTAGTTGTTCTAACTCAGAAAACTTATGTACTACAACAAGCTAACTTTCTTAGAGTATTCTTACTCTATTTTCATACATGGACCGGCCTTTCCATCCATTCAAAAGAAAGAACAAGATATAAGTTTAGAAGGAACTCATCTGTAGTATATCAAAAAGATTTACAAAGGTTACAAGATAGTTTTCCAGATGCTCTTACAACTACTACAAGGCTTCCTTTATATAGGACGAGGAGGTTATTACAAGACAAACTTATATTATAAAATAAACCTATCTACAAGTGGGTCCCTTTTTACATGTGAAGGACCTTAGGCTAAGAAACTAAAAAACTCCTGAAAACATGTGAAAGGGGTAAAATATACATGGTTTAGCATGTGAAAGTTTTTGGTAGCATGTGAAAGCATGTGAAAATAGGGTGTTGCATGTGATGAAGCAAGTGGAGGCATGTGGAAGCATGTGAAAGTGGGACCTAGATGGTTTGGAAGGATGTGGAATTTTGTCTTGGCATGGGTATAAGCTTTTTTACAGTTTTTTGGCAGGTAATGTACGATTATGGTGAGATTAACAGGGATGATTATCTTCCATTGATTTTCTC
Source organism: Nicotiana paniculata (assembly GCA_005239505.1). Taxonomy (NCBI): domain Eukaryota; kingdom Viridiplantae; phylum Streptophyta; class Magnoliopsida; order Solanales; family Solanaceae; genus Nicotiana; species Nicotiana paniculata. The sequence goes on along the minus strand of ML325190.1, from coordinate 3,027 downwards.
GGCTTGTCTTCTAGGCATCTTTTCAAAGATCTTGTGTAGTAACGCCTGGAACTCGCGGTTCTTCTTATCTATGTTCCTTCTCTTTTCGATTGAGGGATGTGATCCGCAACCTTAATCTGGAGATGTCTTGAGTGATTTTTTCCCGGATGATCTCATACGGAGTTTGATATTCCTTTGCTGCTTCTTGGACTTTTTCCCAATGTGGATGACTGCTGGTATAATTCAAGCTTACCCAATATTTTGTCCATATCTCTCTCGGGATGCGCCTATTTTGTTGGAAGATAATTCTTTGTGCTTCACTATATTCTGCTTCCATGGATAAAATGGACAGGGGAAATTTCCACCAGAATGACGCCTCCGCTTGTGCCTTGACTTTTCCGTTAATAATCTTCACTGGACTATGAAACATGAATACCTTTGCTTTGTGGGAATCGTTGAAACATTTTATCTAATATCTCCTAGGCTTGAACCACAGAAAACATACTTTAAGAGCTGGTTCAATGTTGTCAAAATCTTTCAAGACGTTGCACTTAAATTCCATGAAAATGTAGTACTGATGGCATAGTTACCAGAAAAACCATAATAGTTCTTGTAGAAAATCCTTGGCTTGTGCTATGAATATATGGCAGAATGGATATTCTGGATTGACCCCATAAGTCTTGAAAATGGATTATCCATGTTGTCGGAAAACTTGGAGCTCATAATAAATTCTTCTTTCCATAATAATTGACGGATCAAAGGGATCCATGAGGTTGAATAACTCCGGTGGATGATCCGTTGGCTTCAATGAAGGGGTTCCTGGTACATTTGAAAGCATGAAGATGTGGCTGATTAGCTTTTTCTTTGTCTTCAGTTTTCCTGGGGTAAATGTCTTTGAGAATTGTTCAGGCCGAGACAGAAAATGTGCGAGAATATTATCTTTTCCTTTCAGGTGCCTGACTTGAAACTTGTATGGAGAGAACCATTGGGACCATCTTAGAATTTGAGGATTGGGAATAATTTTTGCAATTATCTGGATCATCTTTTGGAAGGCCTTCATATACATTTCTATCAGAAATTCTGTGTGGATTGGGAAAAAATTGAATTTCTTAATTCCATTCTTTACTGCAAGAATTTCCTTGAAGGTGGAATGATAATGTTGCTCGGCATCTTTTAGTTTTCCGCTGGCATATCCGCATATTTTTCTCTTGCCATCTTTTTCTTCAAATAGAACGACACTCCAATATTCATTACTGGCATCAATTTGCAGTATCTTCTTACCGTCTGAAGGGATGTAGAGGGACTAAACATTTTTAGAAATCTCCTTTATTTCCCTTACTGCTTCATCTTGTTTCTTTCCCCATGATCGAGCATTTTTCTTGAGCATCTCTGTGAGTGAAGAAATATATGTAGAGATATTTGGGATTAAATCTCTCACATGATTTACTATGCCCAAGAACTGTTGGATCTGCTTTGTTGTGAAGCTGGTATCTGGAAACTTGAGTAGTTCTTGACATATATGTTGTTCTGGGCTGTATGCACCTTGGACAAAATGAATTCCAAGAAAATAAATCTCTTATTGGGAAAGAGCCATCTTTTTTGCTGAAAACATAATCCCATAGTGTGTTATCGATGCCTCAAAATGACGAAGCAGGTTGACATGTTCCTCCAGTGTATCACTAAATAACAAGATGTCATCAATGTAAACTAAAGAGGTATGGAGGATGGGCTGGAATTTTTTATCATGGCTTTTTGGAACAAGGAGGGTGCAGTTTTCAACCCGAAGGGCATAACTTTCCATTGGAAGCGATGATCGGGGATGCAAAATCCCGTTTTGGGTCTTTGATGCGAGACTAAAATGCATAGTTTAACATGTGATATACCTTACATTTTATGCGCATTAATGATAAAATTACACTTATTATGTGCATAATGGAGTTATTTCATGTGTAGGTTAAGTGGAGATGGAAACGGGGCTAAAAGGATGCAAATACGTCGAAAAATACGCGAAAGGAGGCACCCGGGCGATAGCCGGGCGACAGAGCCAAACAGCTTGCCCTACCTTTGTGTTAGCCAGGCATTAGGGTTGAAACGCCAGCCCTACCCTAGCGTTAGCCAGGCGTTAGGGCTGAAACGCCAGCCCTACCCTAGCGTTAGCCAGGCGTTAGGGCTGAAACGCCAGCCCTTGCCTGGCGTTAGCCAGGCGTTATTGCCCAAACGCCCGGGGGTCCCCAGTTTCGCCCAAGTCCGAGTTTGACGAGTTAAATGTTTCCCGGTTGAAATAGAAGTGTCCTACACGGTTAGGGTTCACCCTAAACCTATAAATAGACTCCTAAAACACAATTAAAGGGGGATTTTCGTGAATCAAAGTAGAGAAGGAGAAAATTCCATTGAAGTGCAAGAACATCGATTTCTACATCTAGTATTTCTTACTTTATATTTCAATTATGCAATTTCTTGTAGTTTTGTTTCGTCTAAACATGAGTAGCTAAGTTTTTAATCTAGGGTTTTGGTAGAACCCGTTGGGGATGAATTTCTTGTGATATTAATATATTTTGATTGATTATTCTCTATTTGTTCAACTACGTTCTTATTGTAGTTAATTGAATGGCCATCAATTAGCTGTGCCTATTTAGTATGTATCTACTTGAGAGAGAGTGCATATTTAGGTAATTGTTTGAACAACACCACTCCTAGAGTATAGACGAAAGTCATAACCGAGGGTTTAGAGGTTGGATTAGAGATAACGATACCTCGGGTGCAATCTAAAGTGAACTGTAATGAAATCTAGCTAGCATAACTTGAGAGAGTGCGTCTAGTAAATTACCATAATTACTTGAAAGATATTTATGGTAGATAGAGAGTTCATGATTGATTGAGACGATTAATTAAGATATAAGAAGTATTCGAGAAAGAATTCACCAACGGGGGAAACCATAACCTTAGACCTTTATTATCATTGTTTATATTAAATTGTTGGTCAATTAATAGTTTATTATTTCGTTAGTAGAATTAGTTAAACAATACAAATTGATATTCAAAAGTCTT
>ML325185.1:0-19124 GCA_005239505.1 Nicotiana paniculata | reverse complement strand
TATATATATATATATATATATATATATATATATATATATATATATATATATATATATATATATATGGCATCGCCAACATCACGGTCTTAGTGTGACAATCTTGAACGACATAACATGGAGACAACCAATCCATACCCAATATCACATCAAAATCGATCATACTAAGCAACAAAGGATCTATCCTGATTTCCAGACTCCCAATAGTCACCACACATGACCGATATAGACGGTCCACAATAATTGTATCGCCCACCAGAGTAGATACATGAAAAGATGAAACCAGAGACTCACGGGGCATATCCAGAAAGTGAGCGAAATACAAGGACACATATGAATAAGTGGAACCAGGATCAAATAATACAGAGGCATCTCTGTGAAAAACTGAGACAATACCTATAATCACAGCATCTGAAGCAATGGTATCTGGTCTGGCAGGGAGAACATATAAATGGGACTGGCCGCCCCTTGATCTGTCTCCCCCTCTCAAGCCACCCCTAGCTGACTGAGCTCTACCCCTAGCTGGCTGGGCGGGTAGTGAAGCAACTAGTGCTAAAGTCGAAGGCTGACTCCTCTGCTGAGATGAACCTCCTAAAAGGCGCGGACAATACCTCTTGATATGACCCAAATATCCACACTCAAAGCAACCTCTCCCTACGAATGGCGGTAGGGACTGAAGGGAACCCCGAGCACCAGAATAACCGCTAGAAGGTCCTGACAACGATGAACCCTGAGCTGATGGTGCACGAGACGAACTTTGAGCTAGTAGTGCACTAAACGATGACTGGCCATGCTGATAACTATGTGACCCATGGCTAGATGATGCACCACGGTGAACTGCGCGAGCCGTCTGAGCATGTCTGGATGGATGACCCCTACCATGCTGGAACTAACCCCAGAAGGAACACCAGTAAATTCACCCTGTCCACGAGGCCTCTTGGCCTCCCTCTCAACCCGCTCCTAGCTTTGAACCATCTCAATCTAATGATCAATGACGATAAACTCATCAAAACTAGCACCAGACACTCTCTCTGGTCATAAGCAATCGTAGCTGAAAAGTGAGGCCATCTATGAACCTCTTGATCATCTCCCTGTCTGTGGGAACCAACCAGATAGCATGTCGTTCCAACTCCGAGAACTTCATCTCATACTGCGTCATATATATATCACCCTGACAAAGCTGCTCAAACTGCCTGCACAGCTCCTCTATGCAGGATTGAGGCACGAACTTCTCCAGAAAGAGAACAGAGAACTGCTGCCAGGTAAGAGGTGTTGTGCCGACCGGCCTATGCCTCTTGTAAGCCTCTCACCAGCTGAATGTAGCCCAGAGAACTGAAAAATAGTACGAGACCCCATTGTTCTCCAGAATACTTGTTGTATGGAGTATCCTCTGACACATGTCCAAAAAGCCATGTGCGTCCTCTCCCTCTTCAATCTACGCTGCTCATCCTCAGGCATAGTAGGAACCACATAGTCCTGAGCAGCTGCAACCGGCTAGGCTGGTGGTGTCCCGGTGTTTGGAGTCCCTGCATCACATGTTTCCCCACTGATTTGCACCTAATTGGTGAGTTTTTGAGGTGAAGTTTGGAGGTATAGGGCTAGAAAATTTGTGTAACGACCCGGTCGGTCGTTTTAAGAATTAACTCCCCAATCCCCTATTTACCGTTTCTACCATGTCTATTTATGTTATTGGAACCTGTCGGTGCGTTGAGTGATGAAATCCGGGGTGATTTGTGACACATAGTCCATAAATGTGGATCTTAGCTTTAGAAATTTGGCTGTAGCTAAAGTTGTGTGAAGACGGATCCAGAATGGGATTCCGTCGACTCCGTTAGCTCCGTTGGGTGATTTCGGGGTTAGGAGCGTACTCAGAATGTGTTTTTGAGGTCGGTTGTGGATTTAGACTTGAATTGGCAAAATTTAGAAATTCGGCGAATTCGGCCGATAGGTGAGATTTTGATATCGGACTCGGAATGGATTTACGGAATCGACAGCAGGTCCGCAATGTTGTTTATGACTTGTGTAAAAAATTTGAGGTCATTCGGATGAGTTTAGACGTGTTTCGGCGTCGGATGTGAATTCTAGAATTTTCCTAAGTTCCTAGGCTTGAATCTATCCATAATCGTTGATTTTGATGTTATAAGACGTGTTTTTAAGGATTGACCTAGTTCGAATAAGGTATTAGGGTCGGTTGGTGATATTGGTTGACGTCCCGGGGGTCTCGGGGTTGTTTCGGATTCTTAACGGGAGAATTTGGAACTTATCAAATTGCTGAACCAGGCTTTCTTCTGGTGTTTCGCACCTGCGAAGGTTTTTCTGCAGGTGCGGACACGCAGGCGCGGTAGGGCTGGTCGCAGGTGCGATGGTGAGGGGATTGACCAGTGGTCGCAGGTGCGACCTAGGTTCTGCAGGTGTGGAATCGCAGGCGCGACCAAATGACCGCAGGTGCGGCCCCAGTGGACTTAAGTGAATTCCGCACCTACGACGCTTTTTCCGCAGGTGCGGTGAACGGTACCGCAGGTGCGAGATCCCTGTGTGTTTATTCCAAAAATTCGAGGGTTTGAATTTCATAAGTCTAAAATCGTTTGAGAGCTTGGGAATTGGAAACTTTCAGTGGGTTTTGAAGAAAAGGATCATAGGTAACCTTTTCTAATCCTAATTCATTGTTAGACCATTAATCCCCATTGTTTTCTTTAGTTTAATTAACAAAAATGGGGGAAAACCATAGGAACTTGATGAAACTTCCCCAACCGAAATTCTGAGAATTTAGGGGGTTTTTGACATTGGATTTTGATGTTTCTTGTCAAGTAAGTTCGTGAGTGAATGGGTGTCCGAAAAAATATAACTTTTACTCGAATCCGAGAAGTGGGCCCGAGGGGCGTTTTTGTCAAAATTCCTAATTTCGCATATCAGCTTCGTATTTATTAGTTATTTTGATTTGTTGAAATGATATTCACATTATGCAATCGAATTGAATAGATTTGGGCCACCCGGAGTTGGATACTCGTGGCAAGAGTGTGATTATTGGTTGATTAACACAGTCGAGGTAAGTGGCTTGCGTAATTCTGCGTTGGGGAAATTCCCTTAGCCATTTATAACTGATTTTTGACATAAAAATCCCGTGTACGTGAGGTGACGAGTACGTGCACGAGATATTCTCACTAATTCCAATGTTTCCTTCTATGACATACTTCAACTTAAATTCCTATTATTTCTGTTATTGGTTTATCTGAGTAGCCATTCAAGACTTTACCAAATCCAACGATTTTACCTGATTTTTCCACTCGTTACTATTATTTGATACTGGGTTAAGTACCTTCCTCTATATTTGCCAACTGTTTTTCCCAAACTTTCGAATTACGCTATATTTGATATACATCTCGCATTACATATTTACATTGGGACTGCGGGCTATGACCTGAGACTTTCCCTTGCATTGTATTGCATATTTACGTGGGGACTGGGGGGCTGAGATCTGAGACTTTCCCCTGTATCGCATTGCATATTACATTGGGACTGCGGGCTATGACCTGAGACTTTCCCTTGCATTTTATTGCATATTTATATTGGGACTGCGGGCCGAGACTTGAGACTTTCCCTTGCATTGCATTGCATATTTACATTGGGACTGCGGGCTATGACCTGAGACTTTCCCTTGCATTGCATTGCATATTTACATTGGGACTGCGGGACGAGCCTTGAGACTTTCTCCTGTATTGAATTTCACGACTATATACTGATTTATATGCTGTGAGGAACTGAGATTTATCACTTCGTTTCTTTCCGGTTCACTTTACTTTTCGTTAATTATTAATACTTTACTTAACTGTTAATTATATATGTTTATTTTTGCAAACTCATTAGAGCCGCAACCTGACGTCGTCACTACTTGACTGGGGTTAGGCTTGGCATTTACTGGGTATCGAATGTGGAGTTCTCACGCCCTTCTGCGCATGTTTTTCCCATGTGCAGATCCAGGTACCAGCGCACCATTCCAGAGTCAGTAGAGTAGAAGATCTTTGGGTGACTTTGAGGTATTTATGCAGCGTCCGCAGATCTTCTGAGTCCCCCTCCTATCTTAGCGTAGTTATAGTTCGTATATGAGACTACACTTTCATTTCCAGTTTTGTATATTGAACCAGGCCGGGGGAGGGACAATGACTCCCGCAGCCCGTACTCCTTAGAAGACGGTTCATATGGGGTAGGTTCCAGAGTATATCCCCATGCCTCCTGCAGCTCCAGTTCAGCCTCAGGCCAGAGCAGCTGTATCTGAGTCTGATCAGCTCCGTCTTGAGAGGTACAAGTACCACCCACCTGATTTCAGCGGATTGGCTTCAGATGACGCTCTGGGTTTTCTTGAAGAGTGTCATCAATACTTCGCGCTATGGTTATTATGGAGACGAGTGGGGTATCTTTCACTATTTTCCAGCTGAGAGAAGCAGCTTATCAGTGGTGGCGTGCATTTGAGCTTAGTAGTCCGGACAAGGCAGCTTCACTTACTTGGGTCAGTTTTCAAAGATGTTTTCGCTCGAGTTTGTCCCTCAGAGTCTCCGGGATGCTTGGCGTGCAGAGTTTGAGAAGCTACGACAGGGTACCATGACCGTGTTAGAGTATGCAGTCTGGTTCAGTGGCTTGTCAAGACATGCACCATCTTTGTTTTCTACGGTCAGAGAGAGAGAGTCTGTCATTTTATTGAGGGTCTCCATCCCAGCATTCGTACTAGCATGGCCAGAGAGCTGGAGAAAGATATTACTTACCAGCAGGCCGTGAGCATTGCTAGGAGGATTAAGAGTATGTTGGCCCGGAACACAGAGGAGAGGGAGGCCAAGAGGTCTCGAGAGATGGGTCATTTTTGAAGAGTTCGTGCACCTGTAGCACGCCATGATAGGGGTTTTGTGAGCCGCCCCATTCATTTAGCTCTTCCAGCAGCCAGCGGTATTCTATATCCTCCTAGACCTCAGGAGCCCTATTATGCACCACCGGTATCTCAGGTGCCTCCAGCTCGAGGTGCTATCACTGGCCAGTCCAGCAGGCCAATTCAGAGTCAGCAGCAGCCATTGCGTCCTTAGAGGGGTTATTTTGGGTATGGTAACCCTCGGCATATGATCAAGGATTTCCCCAGAGCGGGGAGGGGCGCACCACCTCAGACTTATCAGGGTGCACCCCCTCATATTTATCAGGCTCCACGCCTTTCTCTAGGTCGTCCAATTATTCTTCCAACCTCAGCTACTACCCCACCACCTCAGACAGCTCGAGGTGGAGGTCAGGGAGGTTAAGGTTGCCCTAGAGGGGGAAGCCAGACCAGGTACTATGCTCTTCCGGCCTGGTCCGAGGCCATTGCTTCAGATTCTGTCATTACAGGTATTGTGCCCGTTTGTCATAGGGATGCATCTGTATTATTTGACCCAGGATCTACTCATTCATATGTGTCTTCCTATTTTGCTTCACATCTAGGGATAGCCCGGGACTCTTTGAGTTCCCCTGTTTATGTTTCAACTCCGGTGGGAGATTCTCTTGTTGTGGACCGCGTATATCGGTCATGTTTGATTACTATCAGTGGTTTTGAGACTAGAGATGATTTGCTACTACTCAGTATGGTAGATTTCGATGTTATATTGGGTATGGACTGGCTGTTTCTATATTATGCTATTCTTAATTGTAACGCCAAGACTGTGATGCTGGCTATGCTAGGATATACGAGGTTAGAGTGGAGAGGTTCCTTGGAGTATACTCCCCGTCGAGTCATTTCTTTTCTTAAGGCTCAACGGATGGTTGGGAAGGGGTGTGATGCATACTTGGCTTATGTGAGAGATGTTAATACTGATATCCCTACAGTGGAGTCAGTTCCAGTTGTCAGAGACTATTCTGATGTATTTCCAGCTGATCTTCCGGGTATGCCACCTGATAGAGACATTAATTTCGGCATTGACTTGTTGTCGGGAACTCAGCCCATTTCCATTCCTCCTTATCGCATGGCTCCTCCTGAGTTGAAAGAGTTGAAGGAGCAGTTACAGGTGTTGCTTGAGAAGGGATTCATCAGGCCCAGTGTATCACCCTGGGGCGCTCCGGTATTATTTGTGAGGAAAAAGGATGGCTTGATGCGTATGTGTATTGACTACCGACAGTTGAATAAGGTGACAGTGAATAATAGGTACCCATTGCCTCGCATTGATGATCTATTTGACTAGTTACATAGTGCTAGAGTGTTCTCCAAGATTTATCTACGTTCGGGTTATCATCAGCTGAAGATTCAGGAACAGGATATCCCGAAGACTGCCTTCAGGACCAGATATGGCCACTATGAGTTCTTTGTTATGTCATTCGGGCTGACGAACTCCCCAATAGCCTTCATGCACCTGATGCACAAAATATTTCGGCCTTATATTGATAATTTCTTCATTGTGTTCATTGATGACATTCTGGTATATTCTAGGTCCCAGGAGGACCATGAGCACCACTTGAGGACCGTGCTTTAGACATTGAGGGAGAAGAAGTTGTATGCCAAGTTTTCTAAGTGTGAATTTTGGCTTGATTCCGTGGCATTCTTTGGCCACGTGGTGTCTTCGGATGGGATTAAAGTAGATCCGAAGAAGGTGGAGGCGGTTCAGAGTTGGCCCAGACCGTCCTCAGCTATTGAGATCCGCAGTTTCCTCGGGTTGGTTGGGTATTATCGCCATTTTGTGGAGGGGTTTTCATCCATTTCAGCACCCATGACTAGATTGAACCAGAAGAGTGCACCTTTTATATGGACTGAGGAGTGTGAGGAGAGCTTTCAGAAGCTCAAGACAACCCTGACTACATCTCTTGTGTTGGTTTTGCCTACCGGTTTTTGGATCCTATACAGTTTATTGTGATGCTTCGAGGATTGGCTTGGGGGCGATGTTGATGTAGGAAGGTAGGGTGATTGCCTACGCGTACAGATAGTTGAAGGTCCATGAGAAGAAATACCCTATTCATGATCTCGATTTGGCAGCGATTTTTCACGCCCTGAAGATATGGCGTCACTATTTATATGGTGTTCCCTTTGAGATATTCACGAATCACCGGAGTTTGCAACACATATTCAGGCAGAAGGATCTAAATTTTTGCCAGCGTAGGTGGTTAGAGTTTCTAAATGACTATGACATCACTATATTATACAACCGGGGGAAGGCCAATGTGGTGGCCGACGCCTTGAGTCGTCGGGCGGAGAGTTTGGGGAGTTTGGCATACCTTCATGCACTTGAGAGGCCTCTAGCCTTAGATGTTCAGTCCTTAACTAGTCAGTTCATGAGATTGGATCTTTCTGAGCCTTTCCGGGTATTAGCTTGTGTGGTGGCTCGATCTTACCTTCATGACCGTATCAGAGAGCGCCAATATGATGATCCCACCTTTTGGTTCTTCAGGATAGAGTCCGACGGTATGGTGCTAGAGATGTCACTGAGGATGGGGTGATGAGGATGCAGGGCCGCATCACTGCGCCCAACGTAGATGGGCTTCGGGAGTTGATTCTTGAGGAGGCCCATAGTTCGCGGTATTCCATCCATCCGGGTACCACAAAGATGTACTAGGATCTCAGACAGCACAATTGGTGGCGAAGGATGAAGAAGGATATAGCAGAGTTTGTAGCCAAGTGTCTCAACTGTCAGCAGGTCAAACGTGCGCATCAGAGACTGGGAGGGTTACTTCAATAGATTGAGCGTCCAGAGTGGAAGTGGGAGCGGATCACCATGGACTTTGTGGTTGGAATTCCTCGGACTTTGAGGAAGCATGATGCTATTTGGGTGATTGTGGATCAGCTAACCAAATCAAACCATTTCATTCCGGTACTGACTACATATTCATCAGAGAGGTTGGCTGAGATTTATATCAGAGAGATTGTTCGCCTCCACGGTATTCCAGTATTTATCACTTCAGACAGAGGTACACAGTTTATTTCACGATTCTGGAGAGCCGTTCAGTAGGAGTTAGGCACCAAGGTAGAGTTGAGCATAACTTTTCACCCTCAGAAGGACGGGCAGTCCGAGCGCACGAATCAGATCCTCGAGGATATGCTCTGTGCCTGTGTGATGGATTTTGGAGGGTCATGGGATCGATTCTTGCCTCTGGCAGAGTTTTCTTACAACAACATTTTCCAGTCCAGCATTCAGATGGCGCTATATGAGGCACTGTATGGTAGGCGGTGCAGGTCTCTCGTAGGATGGTTTGAGCCGAGCAAGGCCCGATTGTTGGGTACAGACTTGGTTCAGGATGACCTGGACAAGGTGAAGGTGATTCAGGAGAGACTTCGCATAGCTCAGTCCAGGCAGAAGAGATATGCGGATCGGAAGGTTCGGGACTTGGCATTTATGGCTGGTGATCGGGTTTTGCTTCGGGTATCGCCTATGAAGGGCGTCATGAGGTTTGGGAAGAAAGGCAAGCTGAGTCCGAGATTTATTGGCCCTTTTAAGGTGTTGCGACGTGTTGGGGAGGTTGCTTATGAGCTAGCCCTGCCTTCTAGCCTAGCGGGGGTTCATCCGGTGTTCCGCGTCTCCATGCTCCGAAAGTATCACGGTGACTCGACTCATGTCTTGGATTTCAGCTCAGTCCAATTGGACAAGGATCTATCATATGTTGAGGAGCCTGTGGCTATGTTGGACAAGAAGGTCAGAAAGCTCAGGTCAAAGGATATTGCGTCAGTAAAGGTTCAGTAGAGGGGTCAGCCAGTCGAGGAGGCGACTTGGGAGACCGAACAGGATATACGGAGTCAGTACCCTCATCTTTTCCCAGCTCCAGTATGTTTCTATGCTCGTTTGAGGACGAATGATTTTCTTAAGAGGGGGAGGATGTAACGACCCGGTCGGTCAATTTAAGAATTAATACCCCGATAGCCTATTTACCATTTCTCCCATGTCTATTTATGTTATTGGAACCTGTTGGTGGGTTGACTGATGAAATCCGGGGTGATTTTGGACACATAGTCCATAAATGTGGATCTTAGCTTTAGAAATCTGGTCGTAGCTAGAGCTGTGTGAAGACGGATCCGGAATAGGATTACGTCGACTCCGTGGCTCTGTTGGGTGATTTTGGGGTTAGGAGCGTTCTCAGAATGTGTTTTCGAGGTCGGTTGTGGATTTAGGCTTGAATTGGTGAAAGTTAGAAATTCGGCGAATTCGGCCGATAGATGAGATTTTGATGTCGAACTCGTAATGGATTTTCGGAAGCGACAACAGGTCCGCAATGTTGTTTATGACCTGTGTGAAAAATTTGAGGTCATTCACATGAGTTTAGACGTGTTTCGGGGTCGGATGTGAATTCTAGAATTTTCCTAAGTTCCTAGGCTTGAATCTATGCATAATCGATTTCGGGGTCGGATGTGTGTTTATTCCAAAAATCCGAGGGTTTGAATTTCATAAGTGTAAAATTGTTTGAGAGCTCGGGAAGTGGAGACTTTCAGTGGGTTTTGAAGAAAAGGATCATAGGTAACCTTTTCTAATCCTAATTCACTGTTAGAACATTAAACCCCGTTGTTTTCTTTAAATTAATTAACAAAAATGGGGGAAAAAAAACCATGGGAACTTGATGAAACTTTCCCAACCGAAATTCTGAGAATTTAGGTGGTGGTTTTTGACACCAGATTTCGATGTTTCTTGTCGATTGAGTTCGTGAGTGAATGGGTGTCCGGAAAAATATAACTTTTACCCGATTCCGAGACGTGGGCCCGAGGGGCGTTTTGGTCAAAATTCCTAATTTTGCGTATCAGCTTCGAATTTATTAGTTATTTTGATTTCTTGAAATGATATTCACATTATGCAATCTAATTGAATAGATTTGGGCCACCCGGAGTTGGATACTCGTGGCAAGAGCATGATTATTGGTAGATTAGCACAGTCGAGGTAAGTGGCTTGCCTAATTCTGCGTTGGGGAAATTCCCTTAGGCATTTATAACTGATTTTTGACATAAAAATCCCGTGTACGTGAGGTGACGAGTACGTGCACGAGATGTTCTCACTAATTCCAATGTTTCCTTCTATGACATACTTCAACTTAAATTCCTATTATTTCTGTTATTGGTTTAACTGAGTAGCGACTCAAGACTTTACCAAATCCAATGATTTTACCTGATTTTTCCACTCGTTACTATTACTTGAAACTAGGTTAAGTACCTTCCTCTATATTTGCCAACTGTTTTTCCCAAACTTTTGAATTATGCTATATCTGATATACATCTCGCATTACATATTTACATTGGGACTGCGGGCTATGACCTGAGACTTTCCCTTGCATTGTATTTCATATTTACATGGGGACTGTGGGCTGAGACTTGAGACTTTCCCCTGCATCGCATCGCATATTTACATTGGGACTGCGGGCTATGACCTGAGACTTTCCCATGCATTGTATTGCATATTTATATTGGGATTGCGGGCCGAGACCTGAGACTTTCCCTTACATTGCATTGCATATTTACATTGGGACTGCGGGCCGAGACTTGAGACTTTCCCCTGTATTGCATTGCACGACTATCTACTGATTTATATACTGTGCGGAACTGAGATTTATTACTTCGTTTCTTTCCGGTTCACTTTACTTTCCGTTAATTATTACTGCTTTACTTAATTGTTAATTATATCTGTTTATTTTTGCAAACTCAGTAGAGCCGCAACCTGACCTCGTCACTACTTGACTGGGGTTAGGCTTGGCACTTACTGGGTACCGAATGTGGAGTATTTATGCCCTTCTGTGCATGTTCCTCCCATGTGCAGATCCAGGTACCAGCGCACCGTTCCGGAGTCAGTAGAGTAGCAGATCTTTGGGAGACTTTGAGGTATTTCTGCAGCGTCCGCAGAGCTTCTGAGTCCCCCTCCTATATTAGCATAGTTATAGTTCGTATATGAGACTACACTTTCATTTCCAGTTTTATACATTGAACCATAGAGTTTAGCTTGTGATGTTGGTGATGTTCCGGGTTTTGGGAAGTAAAAACTGTATATGCTGAGCAACTACGTTATATCTAGTTGATATCCTTTATGTCTTTATTTTATTGATTCTGTTGTTTTCCGCAAATTCTAGGCTTACCTAATCATAGAGACTAGGTGCCGTCACGATACCTTTCGGAGGGTAAATTGGGTCGTGACAATTTGAGAGTGAATTTTGGGGATTTGGAGGACCAAATGGTGTCGGATATTGATAAATTTGGTATGGTTAGACTCGTGAGTGAATGGGATTTCGGGATTTATTTAGAGACGTAGGCCCGAGATTTGGGTTGAGCCAACTTCGGATTTTTTCTTAAGTTGACTAGTACGATCACCAGGGGAACTGATGTCCATTTGTTCCCCTTGTTGATTCTTTGACTTCTAAAGCGGTGATTTACAATTCCAGCTTAAGTCTTGTTGCTTCCACATACTTGAGGATGTGTATCAGGTTCCTTATATGGTTCTTGTCATTAAACTTGTTAGATCATCAAAAGATAACAAGGTACATATAACCTATCAGACATATGGATGAATAGCGATAAAAATTAGGGCTCTATGGATTTGGTAATGTTAATGTGCATAATTGGGCTCGTCAATTAGCTTTTGACTAAAGTTATCGGCAAGAGATAGTATATAGTACGGTAGTACAAGATTGAGAGAATCCCTAGTTTCAACCCAAATGGGTATTATAAATATAGATGATTTATATAGCTGACCCCAACTAGTTAGCCATTCATCAACCATGTTTTCTGTTTTTGTAAATCTTTGGAAGTTGCTTATCCAACTAAAACAATAACTAGTATGAGATCAAGAAAAGGACTGTAAAACATCTAAATATTTATTTGCCGTTGCAGTTAAGAATAAATGACCTATAGTTTGATGTTATAAGTCACAATTCATAAAACAAAGATGACTTTAAGTCTTAGTAATTGATTCAGAAGATAACATTATCTTTGAACTAATATATGCTTGAACATATCAGGAAGTTTTCCAACGGAAAGGTATCTAATAAGTTTGATGATCCAATTAGAAGGTGGGATATCAATCCAATTAAGGCAACCCATATGAACACATGTCTGAAGAAAATTAGGCATCCCCTGAAATTTTAGAGTCCTAAAAATAGTAGTTTTAGGATCATATGAAACCAAATTTCCACCTTTATACTCAAGCAAGACCTCTCAATTCTTCAAAAAGCATAGAACTTTTACCAATGGCTGCAAATGTTGAGTGTTAGCATTTGGAATTGGTGTATAATCTCCAATTATGAACTCCTTCACCCAATACTCTTTCACATTGTATTCTTTCATTACCCAAATTTCGATTCCTCCCCCTTTTTGGTGAGGCAAAGTTAGAGCAGGCAACAAGACAATCTCTATTAAATGCTAGATGAAACATCTTAATTCTTGTATTGACACCTAAATAAACCTTTGGAACTTCAGTAAATACCTCATCAGATAAATCGAAGGAATCAATGAGCCTGTCGCGACGTCCATTATACTTACCAAGTTGAGTCAACCAATGCATCTTCCCATTCAACATAACTCCTTGTGAACTTGAATCAAACCGATAAACAATTTCACCAACACTTCTCCATATATTGCTACCAAGTCTACTTTAATATCTGATTTACCAAAGTGGGGAGGTCAATACATACGATAGCGCCTAGAGACATGATTTTACATATTATCATAATTTATAATCTTGATCACCTTGTGCTCTTTGGTAATATGATTAAAACCAAATCCAAGAACCACATTTTCCACCTCAAATTCTACTAATTTAGGCAGCTCTTTCTAGTCCCTTGTAAAAGTATTACACACATGAAGTTCACCACTAAACAGAGAATGACATATGCACAATAATCCATGAAATGAGCCAACCACTTTAAATTCAGGCACAGAGTTTGCAAAAGGGGTGCTGATTTTCCTCACAACCTCTTCTCTACCATGATCAGAAAATTCAAGAAAGTAGAGTTGATTCCTTAAAGGATAATCCGTGTGAAAAATAATGCAAGGAACATTCTTTACCACACGAGACAAGTGCAGATTCACAAGCTCTTTATCATGTAATAAGTTGTAAAATAACATGCAAGCAAACTTGAGTTGGACTAAAGATGTTATTGGGAGCCTGAGAACTATTTCAAGAAAAATTTCTTGAGGTGGGCAATTAAATCCATATATGGGGTGAGTTTGTTCAGATTGACACTTAAGTTTCTTGGTATGTATATCCATTGACGCATAAAAATGGGTAGAGAAAGAATAAGTAGAAAGGCTTGGAATTGGAGGAATATGTCCCGAGAAAACAACTAGGAGGCATGGAAATTTAGGAACTCTTGTAGTCTACTTAATTCCACAAAATAAATACTCCCTCCATTTCAATTTATGTGAACTTTTTTTTTTTCTTCCGTCACAAGAAATGACCCATTTTTAAATTTAGAAACAATGTAACTTAAACTTCAAATTCTACCCTGTAACGACCCGACCGGTCCTTTTGAGCATTTGCACTTCGCTCGGTACTTTGAGCGCATGAGTAGCTCCTTATGATTTATTTTGACTTATACGAATCTTTGATTTTTGGTTTCAGGTTATTCGGAATCGGTTTGGAAGAGTGAGTTCGTTGTGGGAGCTTTAAGTTAAAAAAGTTGACCAAGTTTGACTTTTCGAGAATTTGACCCCGGATTTGAATTTTGATGGTTCCGTTAGCTCCATTAGGTGATTTTGGACTGAGGAGTGTGTTCGGAATGTTATTTGGAGGGATGTAGCAGAATTTGGCTTTAATTGGCGAAAGTTGGAAATTTGGCGATTTTGGTCGGCGATGGAAAATTTGATATCAGGGTCCGAATGGATTTTCGAAAGTTGGACTAGGTTTGTAGTGTCATTTTTGGAATGTGTGCAAAATGTGAGGTCATTTAGACGTGGTTTGGTAGGTTTCAGCGTCGTTTGCGGAATTTGGAAGTTTAGAAGTTCTTAGGCTTGAATCTAAGGGTAATTTGGTGTTTTGATGTTGTTTTGAGTGATTCGAAGGTTCGAATGAGTTCGTATGGGGTTATATGACTTGTTGGCATGTTTGGTTGAGGCTCTGAGAGCTTCGGGTGGTTAACGGGTCAATTATTGGTGTTGGGAGATGACTGATTCTGCTTGTGTTTGTGGCTGATGGTATTTTTTGCACCTGCGGATGGGGAGACGCAGGTGCGAGGTCGTAAGTGCGTGTGGGGAGTCACAAATGCGGAAATAGAGAACCTGGGCTGGGTCCACAAGTGCATAGGATTGGTTGCATCTGCAAGCCCGCATGTTCGAGACCTGGGTATCAGATGCGGAAGGGAGGTGTTTGGCCAGTCCCGCAGAAGCGGATTGCGATGAACAGGTGCGCGTCCGCAGGTGAGAAACCTAGGGCGCAGGTGCAGAACTGGGGGACTTAAGTGGTTTTCGCAGGTGCGAGGAGTTGACCGCAGGTGCGGTTCCGTAGGTGCAAAAATATGGCCGCAGGTGAGAAAATATGGCCGCAGGTGCGAAAGGCCTGGGCAGAATGTTTAAAAACAAGGGTTCGAGAATTGGGCTTCATTTCATTATTCTTAACTCGAGCTTAGGCGATTGAGAAGAGAATTTTTGATGGGATTCTTGAGGTAAGCTTCTTGTACTCGTTTCTGATCAATAATCTTGATTCCCTATTGTTTTCCCCACCTAGATTGTGTGGTTTTGGGTTGAAATTTTGGAGTTGGAGGTTAAGGATTTGGAGAGTATAAATTGGGGATTTGAGGGACCAAATGAGGTCGAATTTTGATGAATTTAGTATGGTAGACTCGTGAGTGAATGCGTTGTCGGATTTTGTGAGTTTTGTTGGGTTCCGAGGTACGGGCCCGGGTTGGGATTTTTGGCCGATTTCGGATTTTGTTTCAAGATCTAGCCTTTTACGATCATGATTGGTTCGTTTAGCATGTTTGATATATTTTAATTTGTTGTTGGTTAGTTTGGAGCCGTTCGGAGTTCGGAACACGCGAGATGGAACCTTTGGAGCATCGATTGACTTGCTCGACATTGGCATTGGCTCGTTCGAGGTAAGTATTTATTCTAAACTTAGTGTTGAGGGTATGAAATTCCTCATTACATGTTATGTGATTGGTATTGAGGTGGCGCACATGCTAGGTGACGGGCGTGTGGGCGTGCACCCTGTGAAACGGGACTCTATGGTTCCCATGGCCCTGTATAGCGGCCCTACTTTGTCGATACCTGTATTTTCACCATGTGATTAAGTAATTGAATTGTCAATCATGCTAGATATCATGTTTAGACTTTATGCGATACTGTTTAGACCCATAGTGGTCGTTTCTTGCTGCCATTTCACAGACTTCATTGATATTTTATACTCATTCAAGTTCATGCATTCATATCATATCTCAGTCTTAGTTGTTATCTATTGATACATCATATTCTTGTTGTCCGGCTAGTTATATGACATTGTGAGCCCGTGAGTGAGACTAGAGAGACTGAACTAAGTAAGTTCGGGGGCCTGGTTGTGAGGATATTGATACCATAACACGTGAGTTGTCCATGCAGCACGTGTGTTGTCCTGCGGATCCAGGTATCGATATCATAAAACGTGAGTTTTCCGTGCGAGAGATTGATATTATGGCACGTGAGTTGTCCCTGCAACACGTGAGTTATCCGTGCGGATTATATCACTTGGACTGCAGGAGCCCCTCCGGAGTTTGAACACCCCCAGTGAACACAGTTGACTATAAACGTGTGTGGATCGAGATACATGGCATTTGCATGCACACATGACATACAAGCATAGAGATGCATTTTCCTTACGCTATATAGAATCACATCATCCATGACTTATTATACACATTGATATGTGGGCATAGAGAGGTATTTTATAGTTGTTATTTGGAAGGAAAATGAAACATCTTATTTATTGTTCAAAGGATTTTTGGGAAAAATCAGAGTTTTCGAACTTACTTGTATTTCGGCATTTTCGGCAAAAGATTTGAGTTCTCACTAATATATATTTGAAAAACATGCCTATTTTCCGGAGTTGTGAACGAGTTCAGCATTTTACTTCTGAGATACTCTTTTTATTACTTGTATTATGCTGTTGCAAACTGTTGTAGAATATTGGTATTGGACCCGACCTAGTGTTAGCTCGTCACTGCTTTAAACTTAAGGTTAGGTTTGTTACTTACTCAGTACATGGGGTCGGTTGTACTTATGCTACACTTCTGCACATTGCGTGTAGATGTAGGTTGTTGTTGTTGCTGTGCTCGATGGTTGCGGGACTTGAAGATGTACTGGCGCCCCTGTTATAGCTGCCTCCTCGGTTTGAGGTAGCCTTAGAAGATAAAATTCTGTTTATGTACTTTTCAAATAGTCTATGTATTTATTTCATTTTCGGTTTGTAAACTCTATTCATAGAAGCTCATGATTTGTACTACCAGTCCTTGGAAATGTATAAAATACCGTAAATTACTTTCATTTAATTGTCTTGTTAATATAATTGAAATTGAATGATAATTAGTCGGCTTACCTAGCAGATTGGGTTAGGTGCCATCACGACTAGTGAATTTTGGGTCGTGGCATACCCTTAATGAGAAGCCTTTATAACCACACAAATCTTCTGGACCACTTTTTAACTTGTTTAGGACCACAAATTCAAAAGTCTTTATTTTTTCTTAAACTTCGTATCCATTCAAACATGTTTACCCCAATTGGAACGGAGGGAGTAGTATATTCTTTTTGGACGGCTAAATTTATCCACATCGATGATTACACTAATTCAATAAATAAACTGGGACAAAGGGAGTAAAAGGCAGCTAATGTTAAATTAGTTTTGAAACATTGGCTAAAGCTTGATTATTAGCGGTTCAAAAAGTGATTATTTTCCCATTTCTTTCTATAAAAAGGTGCGAAAAGTAAATTTTATTTTTATTGAATTTGTGTAATCGTCAATGTAGATAAGTTTAGTCGTCCAAAAGAATATACAACTCTTTTTTATTCTTAGTATGATGATTTATAGCCATACAAATATTTAGGGGTGTATATGAACCAGATTGGTTCAGTTTTTATCAAAACCAAACCAATTTATCAATTATATCGATTTGGATTGATTCAGTTTTATCGGATTTTTTGCGATATTTTTATTATATGAATATTATTTCAATCTAATTTTGTTAAATTTTCTATAAGTAAATATATGTTTAGTAAAATTTAACAAATATATGATCTATTAAAATATTCTTATGGAAGAATTTTCTTACTAACACATGATAGTTATTTTTACTCTTACTAAGATGATTTATATAGGAGTAAATTTCATGGGTGGTCATTCAACTTTGTGTTCATTACCCAAAAGTCACTTTTCTTTCTTTTGTTACATAAAAGTCATTCAACTTTATATTTATTATCCAAAAGTTACTTTTCTTTCTTTTCTTACACAAAAATCATTTTACTATGCCCTAGTTATCACAATAATCAATTTGACCAAATTTTACAAATCTTTCACCAAAAAAGTCTATTATGCCCGTGACATTATAAATTATCTCATTTATGTAATAATTTCTATATTGTATGCTATATAATATACTATTATCCAGGTACTTTTGTAACGACCCCAATTTCCCTTAGTGGAATGTTGGTGATGGCACCTAGTCTCTACGACTAGGTAAGCCTAACCAATAGTAATAACTTAACAAAAAAATTATCAAAATGCTAGAAACAAAGCTGAATAACTGAATAAACCTTCCGATACAAAGCAAATCTCAGCAGAACGCTTCCCAAAATCAATAGAACTGAGTCATAAGCTCTACAGAGTATAACTAGATTAACTACTACATCACTGTCTGTGAGCATGTGATTTTTACTCACCGTATCGTCCTATAAAAATCCCAATAAATCAATGGATTTTATGAATTTTTGTTGATTTTTCGGTAATTAATTCTGAATCACTTGCATTGTTTGTATATCCATAATTCATTTTTTTAAAAATTATTAAAATTTCGCATTATCAAGGAATTATGAAGTTATTATTTATAATTAACTAAATAATAGACGAACAACGAGTATTTAACGTAATTTAGTCTTTAATAACTAATTACTATGAAAATTAATCATTTTTATTCGATAAATCATATATTTAATTAAGAATATATAATTGGTTATTTTATTCTTAATTAATATGTAAATAGATGAAAAATAAGGTTTAAAATTAATTGCTACATTTTTTTTTGATTAAATTAGAGTTTAATTTAATTAGAATAATGAAGTTAATTAGTTAAGAAAACAAAATCGGACCTGGGCCAAGAAATACCCAGGCCCAACCCCTATTTCTAGATACTAGAACAGCCCAGCCCAAATCCCTTACACCCGGTTCGCCCCAGCAACCCTCCAAAACGACCCCGTTCTATTGAACTCGAAAGATCTCAGCCGTTTGTGCTCCCAGATCCAACGGCTGAGAACTCACCCCCCTCTAATATATAGCTGTCTAAACGACCCCCTACCCTCATTTAACCAAAGCCTAACCCCCACCAAAACCCTAGACGCCCCCATCCCCTTCATCTCTCTCAACCTGGATAACCTAAACCCTAGCCGCCCCAGAACCCCACTGCCGTCCGGCCACCAGACCCCCTCCAATCAACCCCAACTTCCCACCAGACGACCACCATCATCCCTTGTATCACCTCCCGTTATCAACTCTCCTAAAAAATCAATAGATTTGCCTGGTTTTCAGATCTAAAAATCTGAAAACCCCAAAATTACTCCCCGTCCGATTCGAGGACAACCAATGGTTCAGACCTTCATGGGTCGATTTCTTTTAACTAGAGCAATCGACTCATGAAGGTTTGATTAATTTTTTCAAACCCCACTAGATCCGGTAAGGTCCAATGACCCCCTTTCTCTTTCCCGGCCAAAAAAACTCCTTTAACGGGTATCCCCTCTTCCCTTTCTAACTACTGATTTTATTTCAAATGGTAGTCAATTTGAGTTAAATTAATTTGGGCAATAAGAAATTAGTCACACTTAAGTAGTAGACCTAATTTTAAAAATCATCTAACAACATAGTCGATCTAAGTCCTAGATAACTAGTTAAGATCAATTATTCAATTAACTAAGTTTAGGAACAAATGATTCACTGAGTCTCACCCTTAAGTAATTTCAACTTCTAGTAAATAACTTAAATCAATTTCATTAGCACTAG
>ML325184.1:0-45639 GCA_005239505.1 Nicotiana paniculata | reverse complement strand
CAATGCTAGAAATTGGAGCAATACCAATGATCGTCAATGGAACAACAATAATGACCGACAATGGGGGAACAACAATGAAGGGAATTGGAATGGAAGAAATAACTACAACAATTGGGGAGGTGAAGGTAATCGGGGATCGGGTTTTCAAAGGCCCCCGATGTACCAACAACCAAGCAACCCTCCTCCATATGAATCTCATGGGCAAAGTTCTTCAAGCTCGGAAATGGGTCGGATAGAAAACATGTTCAAACATATGAGGGAGAGGAATGCAGAATCTGATGCCCAGATATTCTCTCACACTACTTCTATGCGAAATCTTGAAGTACAAATGGGCCAGATTTCACAAGCCTTAAATACACGCGCGAAGGGTGCACTACCAAGTGATACGTTGGTGAACCCCAAGGGTGGAACAACAATAACACCGGCCATGCTATGGCGGTAACCACTCGGAGTGGAAAAGGTGTGGAAGCAAGTACTTCGGGGCAAAAGAAGGTTGTTGTTGATGATGAAGTTGTACCCTAAGATGAGCTCCAGCTGATGTGGAGCAAGCATTGGATAAGCCAATTGAAGGTGAGGTAAGAATTGACATTCATGACAATGGGGAGGATATGGGTAGAAATGTGAACCCGTCTAGGGAACACATAATTGACATGCCGGAACCGGTGGCCCCAAAGGCACCATTGCCTAGGCCGCCTCTCCCCTATCCTCAGAGATTGGCAAAACAGAAGCAAGAGACCCAGTTTAAAAAGTTCTTTGATATGATGAAGAGTCTTACCATAAATGTTCCTTTGGTTGAGGCCTTGGAGCAAATGCCAGGCTACCTTAAGTTCATGAAGTACTTGGTGACTAAAAAACGATCCATGGAGTGTGAGACCATTAAGATGACTCACCAAGTGAGTGTTATTGTTTACTCCATGGCACCAAAACTTGAAGATCCGGGTGCCTTCACTATTCCTTGCACAATTGGGAGTGCGGACTTTGCAAAAGCCCTATGTGATCTTGGGGCAAGCCTAAATTTGATGCCATATTCTGTGTTCAAGACCTTGGGGATCGGAAAACCTAGGGCGACCTCTATACGTTTGCAAATGGCGGATTGATCAATGAAGAGGCCCTTAGGTATTATTGATGATGTCTTAGTGAGAGTGGACAAATTCATATTGCCAGCAGATTTTGTTATCCTCGATTGTGAGGTTGATTTTGAGGTCCCTATTATCTTGTGGAGGCCTTTCCTTGACATCGGGAAGGCCTTGGTCGATGTTGAAGCTGGGGAACTTA
This sequence comes from Nicotiana paniculata, assembly GCA_005239505.1. NCBI lineage: Eukaryota > Viridiplantae > Streptophyta > Magnoliopsida > Solanales > Solanaceae > Nicotiana > Nicotiana paniculata. Next base: position 44,364 of record ML325184.1, on the reverse strand, counting down.
CATTCAGAGTTGGTGATGAAAAAGTGGTCTTCCACGTGTGCAAATCTATGAAGCAGCCCAACAGCACTGAAGTGTGCTCTTTTGTGGACCTCGTGTCCGAGGTTATTATTGATGATGCCAGTGTTATGATCCATGTCGATGATCCTGTGGAGTTGGTCTTGTTGAATCACGAGGACTCACTAGTGGATGGTGTGCTTGAGAGTACACATGCCCTTCAAGGCATGGGGTCTTATTCCTATGCTCCCAGAAAATTGTCATTGAACTTGGAGAACATGAAGACACCACCAACAAAGCCATCCATTTAAGAACCTCCGAATCTAGAGTTGAAGCCACTTCCTTCCCACCTCAGGAATGAATAACTTGGTCCCTCTTGTACTTTACCAGTTATTCTTTCCTCTTGCCTAAACCAATTGCAGGTTGACTCAACTTTAAAAGTGCTAAGGAGAAGGAAGAAAGCAATCGATTGGACCTTGGCTGATATTCGGGATATTAGCCCCGCCTTTTGCATGCACAAGATCATATTGGAGGATGGAGCCAAACCCTCTATTGAACATCAAAGAAGACTCAATGAAGCTATGCAAGATGTGGTGAAAAAGGAGATCATAAAATGGCTTGATGCGGGTGTCGTCTATCCAATTTCGGATAGTGCTTGGACTTCTCCGGTCCAATGCGTTCTGAAAAAGGGTGGAATGACAGTGATAAGAAATGATAATAATGAGCTCATTTCTACAAGATCGGTTATCGGATGGCGGGTGTGCATGGACTATCGCAAGCTCAACATGGTGACTGGCAAAGACCATTTTCCTTTACCATTCTTGGATCAAATGTTGGATAGGCTTGCAGGTCGAGCCTATTATTGCTTACTTGACGGGTATTCTGGATATAATCAAATTTTGATAGCCCCGGAGGATCAAGAGAATACCACCTTCACTTGCCCATATGGCACTTTTTCCTTTGCTCGAATGCCATTCGGACGTTGTAATGCCCCAGCTACTTTCCAAAGATGTATGATGGCAATATTTACCTACATGGTGGAGGACTTTCTAGAAGTATTTATGGACGACTTTAGTGTCGTCGGGGATTCTTTCGACGAATGCTTGAGTCATCTTGATAAATTCCTTGCTCGGTGTGAAGAAACAAATTTGGTCTTGAATTGGGAAAAATGCCACTTTATGGTGGAGGAAGGAATTGTTTTGGGCCATAAGATTTCAAAGAATGGCATTGAGGTTGATAAGGCAAAGATCGAGGTTATTTCAAAATTGCCACCACCTATTTCAGTGAGAGGAGTCCGTAGCTTTCTTAGCCATGCCGGTTTTTACCAACAGCTTATCAAAGATTTCTCTAAGGTGGTGAATCCATTATGCAATCTGTTAGAGAAGGATGCCAAATTCAATTTTGATGAGCAGTATATGCAAGCTTTTGAACTCTTAAAACACAAGCTCACTACCACTCCCATCATCACGGTGCCAGATTGGAGTGCCCTATTTGAGCTTATGTGTGATGCAAGTGATGTTGTTGTGGGTGTGTGCTTGGGAAAAGGGTGAACAAAGTGTTTCATCCAATCTACTATGCCAGCAAGACAATGAATTCTGCTCAAATGAACTACACAGTCGAAGAAGGAGCTTCTAGCTATAGTCTTTGCCACGGAAAAATTTTGAGCTTATTTGATGGGTTCCAAAGTCATAGTTCACACTGACCATGCAGCACTCCGGTACCTCATGACCAAAAAGGATTCCAAGGCAAGACTTATGAGATGGGTTTTGTTATTACAAGAGTTTGATTTAGAGATAGTGGACCGAATAGGGAGTGAGAATCAAGTATCCGATCATTTGTCCCGCTTGGAGGAGCAAGGACGTCCTTGTGACGGACTTGAGATCAATGATAGTTTCCCGGATGAAAAACTCCTTTCAATGTCAATGAGAGAAATGTCATGGTTTGCGGATATTGCTAATTTCCTAGTCACCGGAGTTGTCCCTTGTGAGCTCTCTTCTAACCAAAAGAAGAAGCTTCGAAGGGATAGCTTGGATTTATATTGGGATGAGCCTTATTTATTCAAGATTTGCACTGATGGGGTAATCCGGCGATGTGTACTGGAGGAAGAGCAACTAGCCATCCTTGAGTCTTGCCACTCCTCGCCGTATGGTGGTCATCACGGAGGGGTGAGAACTGCTTCTAAAGTGCTTAGTTGTGGGTTCTTTTGGCACACTTTGTATAAGGATGCTAGTACCCTAATGAAGAGGTGTGATGAATGCCAAAGAGCCAGGGGAATTTCTAAAAAGGATGAGATGCCCTTAAATTCAATTCTTGAGGTAGATATCTTTGATGTTTGGGGCATTGACTTCATGGGGCCATTCATGAGTTCATGTGGGAACACGTACACCTTGGTTGCGGTTGATTATGTGTCAAAATGGGTGGAGGCCATAGCATTACCAAACAATGAGATGCGGAGTGTGATAGACTTTCTCAAGAAGAATATATTTACTAGGTTTGGCACTCCACGAGCCATCATCAGTGACGGGGGGTCACATTTTTGCAACAAAACCTTTGACTCCTTGCTTTTTAAGTATGGGGTCAACCATAAAGTCACTACCCCGTACCACTCTCAGGTTAGTGGCCAAGTTGAAGTGTCTAACAGAGAGATAAAGAGCATATTATCCAAAACCGTCAATGCCAATAGGACCGACTGGGCTAAGAAATTAGATGATGCTCTTTGGGCTTATCGGACCGCCTACAAGACCCCAATTGGGATGTCCCCATATCTCTTGATCTTTGGAAAAGCATGCCACCTTCCGGTGGAATTGGAGCACAAGGTTATGTGGGCCTTGAAAAAGTTGAACTTGGAATGGGATGTAGCTGCAAATTTTAGAGTGGAGCAATTGAATGAGTTTAGATTCCATGTGTACTCCAGTTCGTCCTTGTATAAAGACAAAATGAAGTTCCTACATGACAAATATGCTCGAGGTAAAGAGTTCAAAGTTGGTGACTTCGTGTTATTGTTCAATTCTCGATTGAGGTTATTTCCCGGAAAGCTAAAGTCAAAGTGGAGTGGGCCTTTTGAAGTGGTATTTGTTAATCCATTTGGGGCTATTGACCTCAATAACAAAAGTGGTGAAGTCTTCAAAGTGAATGGTCACCGGTAAAACACTATCTTGGCAAATTTGATGACAGCCTCGTGGTGGCACTTCTTCATCTCCAATGATCCCGGTAAAATGGGTCGTGCCGCGATGTTAAATCAGGCGCTTCATGGGAGGCAACACATGTGTCTTTACTTTCATTTTCTTTGTTTCTTGGTAAAATAGGTTTCACTTTTACACTAACTGGTTTTTGGATGTGTAGGATGATTTTGACACAGGAAATTTGGCTGAGTATAGAAACAGAAGCTTACTGGAAATTGACTTCGCAAACAGTTCACTGGAAATTGACTTCGTGGCCGCGGTATCCTTTTCGCGGTCCGTGAAGTCAACATGCTGCAAACACAGTTCACTAGAATCTGCTTCACGATCGCGGTCGACTTTTTGCGGTCCGCGAAGCCCATCTATTTCTTATGCCTTAAGCCATTGAATGACCGCGGATCGCAGTCGATTTTTTGTGGTCCGCGGTAGGTAGGTGGGGTGGTCCCTAGCTCTCTCTATAAATAGGCCTCTAGGGTTTTATTTCACACTTTTCGCGCTGTAGCTGGTCTAAGCCACTTTCAACCGTCTCTCACTTTTGCATTCTATGAAATTCATTGCTCACATCCATACTATCATCCAAGCATCTAGTAAGTGTGTTTGTGCTTCATTGACTTCTTAATTTCGTTATTTTCTTTATTTTTCAACTTCTTTTTCATTATTATTTTCTATTTTTAGGCTTGTAAATGTTAGGGTTCGCCCAAATAGGTTCATAACAGTCCTTTGGAATGCAACTGCACTTATTACTTGTGTAGGACTTATCTCAATGAACACTTTAGCGTAGAAATTGCAAATTGTGGGAAACCTAGGTCAATAGCCACTTTCGCGGTCCCCGGTCCATTTTTTGTGGTCCGCAGTCCATTTTTCACGGACCGCGGTGCTTCGTTTTGCATAAACCAATCCGTTGTTTTGCGGACCGTGGTCAACTTTTCGTGGTCCGCGGTCCCTGCGGTACAAAATTCATACCACACTGGATATAACTTTGCGGCCGCGGCCGCGGTCGACTTTTTACGGTCCGCGAAGTCATTCCCAGTGTGTCTTGCTCAGTTAATGATTTCCACCGTGGTCCATGGTCAACTTTTTGCGGTCCGCGGTTGCCTCATTCCAGTATGCTTATACTTCATTGCCTACTGAAGTGTCTGCACATCAATGCTCGGGAAACTAACCATGTTCACTTATGTGTACTTTGCAGGCAATGGTACTATCTCGTGGAGGCGGTCGTAAAAACATGGGTAGAGGAGAAACTAAAACAGGGAGAGGCCCGGGAGAACCAAGGCAACCACCCAAAGTTACATTGCCTCCTCTGTCATCATGATGTCCTAGTCGGGTTACAGACTCTCCTCCTTCACCATCAGGAAGTGAATATGCTCCGTCAGAGGAGGCCTCATCACAATCATCCCCAATGGACCCTGTCTCATCTCTCCCGGCCCCAGCACGAGTAGTTTCCCCATCCAAATCCTCCTCCACTGCACACTCATAATCTACTTCCCCTACAGCTTCCTTATTTGGGGAAAATTCAAGTGACAGCAAAGGGGATGCGCATGTGGTTGAAGGGGTCGAGCGCACTCGGAATCTGGATGTGTGGAAGGATCATTTTGTCAGTGAGAAAGCCTTCCATAGATTCAGGGAGTTGTGGACTGCACGGTCACTTATCCCAGAGCGTACCTTTTCAATGAAAGATTTATCCACTTACAACCCCAATGTGAGGCAGCAGTTCCGAGATAGGAAAGGGTGGTCTTATTTCACTGAGCATCTTTCGGAGGCAAATGAGCATATAGTGAAGGAATTCTACACTAATTTGCTTTTTATGGAAAAGGACTCAAAGGCATCCAAAGTCCGCAATCTCACAGTGCCTTTTGATGGACCTTCACTAAATGACTATTTGGATATGGATGATGTGGATGATTCATTCTACCGGGAAAAACTGGCAGAAAAGGATGCTGCGAGAAATTGGTTGGCTTTACACTTGGTCAAGCCCGAGGACACCCCGGAGTGGCTAACGGCTGGGAAGACTATCACCAGGAGGACCCTGAACTTCGAAGCAAAAGGGTGGGAGACTTTTGTATGCAGCAGGCTAGACCCGACACACCATGACTAGACCCTCCCTCTCAGTAGGGCAGTATTAGTGGCATCTATCATGGCTGGGTACCCCATCAATGTGGGGAATGTGAAGTCTGAGGTCATTAGCCGGGTGGTCAGCACAGGTGATACTTCTTACCTTTTTCCTCATTATCTGACCATGTATTGTGAAGACCAGGAAGTCACTATGAAGCGCTTTGACACCAAAGTCAAGCCCAAAGCACCCTTCTCCTGGTATGACTTGAAGGATGAGGATAACCCCAAAAACAAGTCAAAGGGAAAGTCAGTTTCCTCCACTAGCCAGTCTGAAGAGCCAATGGTGGTAGAGGAACCCTCCCTGCCCCAGCCTGCCATTCCATATGAGGCTCCTGGCCCGTACACCTCCGCCGCCACTAACATCCCCTCCACCAGAGCCTATCCCATGACTGCTCAACGGTTGAACATGACACTGACTAGCCTCACCAACTGGATGCAGTCAACTACTACAAAGTTGACTGCAATTTCTACAGCCGTGGCAGCCCCAGCTACTCCTCTCCCACCACAGGTCCAACAGTCCATTAAGGACACTCTGAAAGAAATTTTGGAGAGCCAGAAGAAAATCCTGGACGCGGTGGGTGCACATGAGAGTGCATTGACAAAGCTGGCCAAAGAAACAAAGAAGATGAGGAAGACTAGGGCGTCAAAGGAGGAGGTGGAGAAGCTGAGAAAGGAGGTCGACAAGCTATCAGGCGATCAAATTCCATTGGAGATGCTACTAGCCGACCCCACAGAGCCCCAGCCAGAGCAGCAGCCAGTGCCTCAGTCAGTGCAGGAGGAGGAGCCGGTGAGGCCACTGAAGAAGAGGAAGGTCATGCCCCGTGACCAGAACATCAGACGTGTACTGGCAGACCCTCCCACAGAGCACACTCAGGCTCAGAGCCAGGAGGCCCAGCCCACCGGAGCTCCATCACATGCTATACCAGACCCACCTCCTACAGATTCCCCATCTCAGACAGAGCAGCAGGGACCATAGATGGCCGAGGGACAATAAGGAGTTTTCTTTACTCTCTCTCTCCTATATTTTGTGCACTATTTTTGCTATATAGCATTGAGGAAAATTCTTTCTTTTAGTTGGGGGAGTGGCCCTAAATGCATTTGATTTTAGCTACATCGGATTGTATAATGAAAACAACATTTTGTTTCTTTTTCTTTACGTTATTTCCCTTTTTGGTATGTATAAGATAACTATACATTGTAAATATTCATACCTTATGTATATTCATCTAATTCCCCTATTGTACATATTCATTCTATCCCACGCACTTTACTTTACTTTATGCATTTCTTTTCTATTTTATAGCTTCTTACTTTTCTTTCATAGCTTCTTGTTTGGTTTTCGCGTGAGCAATAAGCCTTTGGTTTTCTTAACGCCACGGTTCTTTCTAAAGATGGAACTTGTGTGAACCGGGTGGCTCTTCCCAAGGATGGGCGGTGTGATAACCTTCTTAAGGGTTTGAGTTTGTTTTTCCTTTTCTTGTTATTTTGTTTTTCAATAACGGTGCCTCAAGAAAAGCTTCACTTGGGCCTAACACAGTTGCCTTTGATCCCATGGTCAAAGACAACCTGTTTTGTTGAGGATGGTGATAGTGACGATATTGAGACTCTTGTGTTGGTTGATAATCATCGGGTGGTTCTTCGGGACCATTTTGTTACTCAAAGCACGACTAAGGTCGTTGTGGGCCCTCGACTCGGTTTCTGTAACAATCCTTTAATTGTGAGTGGTGAGAAATTTGTAATTGTAAGTCCAAGTTCCGTGCCACTAGTCTAGAACTTTCCCTGAGTGTTGTCTAGGCAAAATTCTAGGTGTAATTTGACTTGAGAAGTGACTATAGGATTTCCTTGGCTTGAACAAAGAATTGAACACTTCCATGACCTTTCAAAAGACATATTCCCTAGTTAACCCTTTTGAGCCTTAAGCCTTTTCTTTCAACCCAAGTTACAAGCCTTTAACCATTCTTTTGCCCTCTATTGGCACCCGGTCTTTTCTTGGCGCTAGGCAAAAAGCATAAGTTTGGGGGAGAGACGAGGGATATGATGAAGTGAAAAAGAAGGCACAAAAGAAAGAAAAAAGGCAATGAAAAAGAATGAAAATAAAAGAATTAACAAGAAAAAGTAATAAAGGGAATTGATGAAAAAGTGATGCCAAAAGTTTGGAAAGCATAAGAAGAAGATAGAGGGAATTAATGAAGCAGTGTCTCTCCAACCCTACAAAATATAAAAGGACTCAAAGAGTCAAGAAAATGTGAGAGCAATAAAAAAAATAAAGTGCTTAAGGAAAGATAAGATTCACTCTGACCAAATACTTCCTACCCTTAACCAAAAGCCTTCATCATGCTTCCACAAAAGCCCTATATGATCTCAGATTGAGTGAAGCCTACATTAGTGGTGATGTACACAAAGGGAAAGCCTATGGTACTTTGAGCCGAACTTGGGACTCTTTCCTTGATGAGAGATGAGCGATTCACCATATTCCTCGTTCTGAGTGTCATTATTCTACAAGGTGAGATGCTTAGGGAAAGTTACGGAATAAGAGTCTGGGATCCACACTGACCGAGGTAATAGTTAGAAGTTCACTGATGAGTTGGAACAACCCTTGAAGCTCTTGTATCACACTTGAAACTATGGTTTTGAAAAGTTCAATCATTGTCAATGATTCATTCGCATTAGGGGCTATGGTTAGTTCCAATTGACGCTAGTTGAGATCACCATTAGTACAACCAATTTTTTGTGAAATCTATCATAGGGGTGGGGATTATTTTGTTTTTCTTGAGGACAAGCAAGAGCTTAAATTTGGGGGAGTTGATAACTTGGATTTTTGCCTCGTTTTCCGTTCCCTTATACATGAATTTTGGATACAATGTTACACAAAATGGCCCTGAAAGCTTATACGTTGTGCTTGTTGCAGGATTGAACCAAAAATGAAGGAATTCAGTCTAAAATATGCTCAAAATAGGAGTGAATCCGGCAAAAGGATCAAACCCAACAAGGTTGCTCAAGACAAAGAAGGTCATCGCAGCCGCGGTCCTCATTTTGCGGTCCGCGGTGGAGGTCCAGTAAGGTCAAGTGTGAACCAATTATCCACCGCGGCCGCGGTCGTAGTTTCAAGGACCAGAGTGGAATTTCAGTGAAGCTCGAAAACAAGGCCTTCATCCACCGCGGCCACGGTCGTAGTTTCGCGGACCGCGGTGGAGTTCCAGTGAGCTCCAGAGAATTGCAAGTCCCCACCGCGGCCGTAGTCGAAGTTTCGCGGACCGCGGTGGCAATCCAGTGTGTTCGATTCATGACAAAAGTATTCACCGCGGCCGCGGTCCTCTTTTCGCGGTCCACGGTCGACACTTACCAGAAATCAGCAACCAATGTTTTCGCGGTCCGCGGTGGTCTTGCAGGAGTATTTTTGTCCGAAAATTTGGCAGACTATAAATAGACTATTTTGTAATTTCTTTACATATATTGTAATATCTGTTGTTTTTCAGAGTGGAGAGCTCGTGAATATTTTAGGATTTTTATTTCTTTAGCCTTGTTCTTGCATTTTTAACATTGAAAACTTCAATTTCATTGTTAGGAATCAATTAAATGGGTTATTCTTCTTCTCTATCATTGTTCTCATCTTTGATTATGAGTAGCTAGACCCATTAGATAGGGTTGTGGCTCAACCCTAGTGTAAGTATATAATGGGGTTTTGAAATTAAGGTTGGAAAATTAATGGGTGTTAGCAATTTAGTCTATTTCAAGGTTTTTATTGCTATAATTAGTGGTTGCAAACACTAATTAACCTTTTAATGACTTGGGTCTTTCTTGAGAAAGAAGACTTGAGTCTAGAAATTAGCCTAATAGGAAATTAGGGCATTATCAAGAGATTGATAGTCCCAATCAAAGGCGTTAAACCCAGAAATGGTAAAACCCTACTTGAGCCCTAGTTAACGGGTTAAGCCTCGAGAGAGTAACACCCTACCTAAGCCGCTATTGCTTGATTATTAGGCACCCAATTGGACCCGGGAGGGGCAATTAGGGTATAATCACTCAAACTACCGAGAGGTATAGAGTGAGCACCTTCGTGCTTTGGTTATAGATATATCCCTAGCAAATTCCCCGACCTTAGAATTGAATTCCTTTGTGTATCCACCTAGACAACAGTCACGACCCTAGTGCCCTTATCAATATTAGAGAATAACAACAAAAACAAAACAAAGTTAGTCATTAATCAGCTTACAAACAATAGAATACACTTAGTATAGTTCAACACCAACAAATGATTAGAAGTGCAATTAAAGACACTCGGCCCTTCTAGATCACTTATACACTCATTTCCATCTATAGGCTCCCTGTGGATTCGATCCCGATCATTCGGGTAAAAGCTACACGACCCTTGCCTTCATATGTATATAGTAGTGTGGGTGAGGCGCTGTCATGGGTACCGAGTCTCAGTCTCACCTAAAGTTTGACTAACATAATAAACAGAAAATTGTGTACCTTGCTCTTCTTGAACTAGGACACCACTTATCGCGACTTCCAAGACTGCTATGTATAAGTAGAGTTGTTCGTCTGCTTTAGGAGTATGAAGCAATGGTGGACTCGAGAGATAGCGCTTCAATTTTTCCAACGCATGTTGGCATTCTGGGGTCCAAGCAAAATTGTTCTTCTTTTTGAGCAGCGAGAAGAACTTGTGTCTTCGAAGAACTCGAAATGAACCGGCCTAAGGCGGCTATTCGTACTGTCAATCTTTGTACGAACTTAATGCTATCCACGATTGTGATGTCTTCGATCGCCTTGATTTTATCGGACTTGATTTTGATTCCTCAATTCGACACCATAAAGCCGAAGAACTTGCCCGAACCGACCCCGAAGGCACATTTCTCGGGGTTGAGTTTCATATTGTCTTTTCTCAATATGTTGAAGGTTTCCTGCAAATGTGTTAAATGGTCCTCTCTGCGCAGGGACTTAACTAGAATTTCGTCAATATATATCTCCATTGATTTACCTATTTTCTCTTAGAATATTTTGTTCACTAGGCGTTGGTAAGTAGCACCGCCATTTTTAGTCCAAAAGGCATTACGTTATAACAATATGTGCCATATTTAGTGATGAATGAAGTCTTTTCCCGATCCTCCATGTTCATTTGAATTTGATTGTACCCGGAGTAGATGTCGACAAAACTAAGGATCTCGTGGATGCCTGTGGCATCGATCATGCGATCGATATTCGGTAGAGGAAAAGAATCTTTGAGACATGCTTTGTTTAAATCTTTATAATCTACGCACTTCCTGAGTTTGTTCTCCTTTTTAGGAACTACAAATACGTTTGCTAACCATTCGGGATATTTTACTTCTCGAATGGATCCTATTTTGAGAAGTTTGGTTACCTTGTCCTTGATGAATGCATGTTTTACCTTGGACTGTGGCATTCTCTTTTGTTTTACCGGTCTGAACTTCAGATCCGGACTCAATCGATATGTTGTTATCTCCGGTGGTGTCCCTGTCATATCTAAGTGGAACCAAGCAAAACAACCTATATTATCAATAAGAATTTTAATGAGTTTTTTCATGAGTTCGGGGGTTAACCCTGTGTTGACATCTAATTTTATCCCTCTTTTCTTTCAAATTATTTCTTTGAGCTTCTAATGCTACTAATAATGTAAGAAAAAAATAAGTTATTCAACTATTTTGACACAAACTAGACATACGTAATATCTTGATTATTGTTATTATTATTACTATTATTAATATTACTACCATTATTATTCTAATAAAAATTTATTATTTTTTGCTAAAAGTATATCACGTTCTTTATTTAATCAAATAGTAAATATTTCTTCAATCCTATATCATATAAATATTTACTCCAATGATATTATAGTATTTTATTCAACAATTAGCATAATAGTTACCTCAAAGTATCTCATAATTTTATACTAGTAATTATGATATGTCTAAGGCATATTGAATAATTTAATTACTTACTCAGTATTAATATGATAATATTATTATATAATATAATGTGGTTAATACAATAATCTTTCAGAGATAGAAATCCAAAGACACAATTAAAAGAAGGAGAAAAGGCTATTGCATTTCAACCGAACAAAGCCCAAAAAGATGGTCAAAATCCTTTTCTCTACAGCCCAACAATCCTCTCCTCACATTAGCCATGGTGCCCCACAAAATATCATAGCTAGGTTTTCTCAAAACATTTCTCCATACGCCTGCCCTCTTCTCTAGAGTAGATTTTTACTTCTTCCTATTTGTGTCAAAGATTCTAACTTTTATAAGCTTTTCCAGAAAGATGTACACTCCATTTTCGTACAAATCTTGTCTCACATATGCAATTCGACCATTTTTTGAACGGCTATTTTGACTCTCAAAATGGCTAATTTGAAATCCCGCTCAAAATTGAAATCCTAGAGTTACCTCTATAAATACTCGCGTCTGGAAGAAATTTTGGGGGATCTTTACTCGTTATTGCTAACCTTAATACTCACTTACTCTTCGCCCATTTTTGCCTCTTTAAAAAACTACTCTACAAAACTTAGCTTCTCGGCCTAACCGAAACAGAGGCGATTTGGTGTTCATTCCGGTGTTTAACGCTAGTTCGAGGTAGCGCTTTCGTGGTTGGAGTTCGGTAGATCCAAAGCTAACACCTCAGTTCATTGCCCTGAAATAGGTCAGTGCTTTTTCTTCTCTTTTCAATTCCGCATATCCAAGTATGTTTATGATCTGCACATATTGAAGAAAAATGTTGTTACTTCCATTTCCTTTTTTTGACATTCAAAGTGCTTCTTATTAATTTGTGAGGTAAGTACTTTGAGCCGTCGCTCTGTTTTCATTATTTTCTCGTAGAAACTATTACTTATTAGCTCTTCATGCAGTAGAAAATCATTATTTAGGATGTGTTATGTTTTAGTCCTATTTTAAGTGAAAGAAAACTGTCAGATATAATATTTATGTAAGCACCTGTTCGATGTCGAATCTCGGCTTAACATGTCTTGTTAGAATATGTATGTTTGAAGGAAATTTTATGAAGTTTACTTCATGATTATCTAAAACGTCCTTCCCAGATCATAAATTCCTTTTAAGAAAGAAACTTGTTGATAAGCTAGACATGTTCATGAAGATGGGATTCATAATTTGTTTGTAGAACTGTATGCATTTTCTTCAATTGCCGAAAAGTATTATTGTTCTTTTGATGACTATGAATAGCCAGAGTGATTAAAATGAGACCTTGGTCGTCAATCGTCATTTGAGATTAGTTTTGTTCCAGACTATCGATCTGGTGTAATTTGCCTAGTAATTTTAGTGATACAAGTTATAAGTCAAAATCAATACATATACTTCTAAATAAAAGTGTAGTATGAGTCTGATCAACTACTTGAAATGCCAAGAAACTTGTTTTAATCTTCATTTGTTTCAATAAATGGAGCATGGTGTAGCTATAGCTTATTATTAGGAATTTTACGTGTCTTTGGTTTGCCATTTATTCCATTAAGCATAAGTTTCCCCTCTAATTCTATTTTTCGTTTCTTCTTTTATTTGCATGTACACTTTGGAGCAAATGAAGTCTTAATTCGAGATTGTCGTAGTGGAGTCTCATAGAGACTCAACCCTATCACCACCACTACATGGAGGGCATTGCATAACATATCCCATAGATGCATCAGATAGCAAGAAAATAAGAAAATCGTTTGGGGTCGCCTATGGCGGCTTTTGTCTTTTTACTTACTCTGTCTAATATTGTTAATTTATGTGATTTTTTTTATTCGAACCTGTGATTGATGATTAATTTTATTATTTAAAATTACAACTTTAGTTTTAGCAAAGTATCTTTTTAATAAGGACTTAAAAGGATACAATACACTTAGTGCTTTGGGGGTAGTATTTTTTATATGAGACCTAAGGAAGGAAATTCTTTTCTCCTCATCATGTCTTAATAAGCTTGAAAACTTGAACTACTTTTCATTTTAAAATGTGAGTCTTCAAAAATTGGATTTTGGCCGGCCTTTTCTTTAAATTATTTGATTTAGAACTCTATTGCATTTGGAGTTAAACAAAATTGTTTGTTTCAAAGTTTAATTCTAAAGGCCGTTTTTGCTTATTGTATAAGTTTTATTTAGGCAATTACTTAGTAATGCTTTCAAAGTGAATTATTTTATTACGTCTCAAACACCTTTTTAAAAAAGAAATTAATTAACCTAAGTTTGACCGGTTAACCGTTATTAGCGGATCATATAGGGTGCTTTAATAACCTTACCTATAAGATTAATTAGAACTCTTACCTAGAATTTTTAAGATTAAGTAGAACATAAAATGGAGTTTACTTTAATGCATTTTAACTTTAAGCACTATTTAGCTAAAATTGGTGTCCTAATTCACCGTTAAAATAATTAGGTGGCGATTCTTTAATTAATTAAACCTCGGTCTTTCCAATAGGTTATACTCTAATTTGACCCGTGTTAAAATGTGGTATAACACCCCGTACCCAGATATACCTTTCGTTCGGGTAGATACACGATCAATCTAACCTGTTCCAGCTCTTCGACTGTCGATTTGGTGGGGGTGGAATCTTCGGGAATAATGAAGGATCGAGGGATCCAGTAATCGTTGTCCTTTTCTTCCATTCCCTGATTTTCCGACTGAGTCGAGGCTGGTGGATGTGGTTGCTATTTGGCCTCTTGTTTTCCTTTGACATTCGATCCCTTTGTTGTCGAAAGCACCGATATCGGTATTACATCATCGACCACGAACATTTATTTTGCAGCATGTTGCTCCCCATATAGTGTTTTCACTCCGTCCGGTGTTGGGAATTTCAGCATTTGGTGTAGAGTCTAAGGGACTGCCCTCATGTTGTGAATCCAGGGCCTTCCGAGCAGGGCGTTGTACCTCATATCTCCCTCGATTACATGGAACTTGGTTTTTTTATATAATCCCAGCTACGTTCACTGGTAAAATCATCTTTAGTTGTTTCGCTGGCCATGTTGAAACCATTCAGGACCTGAGTTGCAGGTACGATTTGATCTTGTAGGCCGAGCTGCTTTACAACCCTCGATCGAATTATATTTGCCGAGCTCCCTGGATCAATTAACACACGCTTAACCTGGATTTTATTCATAAGGATAAAAATTACCAGAGCATCATTGTGGGGTTGAGAGATTCCTTTTTCTTCCTCATCGTTGAATGATACGGTGCCTTCTGGCACATAATCTCGGGTCTGTTTTTCCCTTGTAATGGATACTTTGGTGCGTTTGAACACGGGACCTTGTGGAATATCGACCCCACCGACAATCATATGGATCACATGTTGTGTCTCGTCTTGTTCATTTTTTCTGTTGGCGTTCCTTTCTCTTAAATGGTTTTTGGCTCTATTGCTTAAGAACTCTTGAAGGTGGCCCTCGTTGAATAGACGGGCTACCTCCTCCCTCAGTTGTCTGCAGTCTTCAGTTTTGTGGCCATGCGTGCCGTGATACTTGCACATTAGATTGGGGTTTCTCTGGGAAGGATCAGTTTGTATGGGTCTGAGCCATCTAGTATCTTTGATTCTACCAATTGCCGACGCAATACCTAATGCGTCGATTTTGAAGTTATACTCCGATAATCATGGTGCCTCTGTGGGATCGACATGCTTATCGAAACCACTTTTGCTCATGAAGCCCCGAGAACTCTGTCCTCGATCGCCCCTTTGATCGTTTCGGATGGGATTGCGTCCGGGGCTGCCGTTTATGCGATCTGCGTTGTACGGCCGATATCGGTCTGTGTTCGACCGAGGTTCCCTATCAATGTCCCTCTGGTTTCTGCCTATGGGCTTGTTCTGATATACAGAACCGGAAGGAGTTACCAATTAGTCATCCTCGACTCTGATCTTCGATTGGTACCGATTATGCACATCGGCCCAGATTACCGCAGGATATTCAATTAGATTCTGCTTCAGTTAACGTGAAGCTATCGAACTTCGTTCGTTCAACCCCTGAGTAAAGGCTTGAACAGCCCAATCGTCTGTGACCGGTGGTAATTCCATGCGTTCCATTTGAAACCGAGACACGAACTCCCTCAGCATTTTGTTATCCTTTTGTTTCACTTTGAAAAGGTTTGATTTCCTTGTCGCAACCGTTATTGCCCCGCCATGTGCCTTTATGAAAGAATCTGCAAGCATAGAGAATGAGTCGATAGAATTTGGCGGTAGATTGTGGTACCAGATCATTGCTCCCTTCGATAGAGTTTCTCCAAATTGCTTCAGTAGAATAGATTCGATCTCATCATCTTCCAAATCATTTCCTTTGATGGCGCATGTATAGAAGGTGGCATGCTCGTTGGGATCGGTGGTCCCATTGTACTTATGGATTTCCGGCATACAGAAGTTCTTCGGAATGGGCTTCAGAGCCTCACTTGGGGGGAACAGCTTCTACAAAAACTTCTCTGAGTCCATTCCTTTTAAAATTGGCGGTGCCCCCGGTATCTGGTCAACCCGAGAGTTGTACGTTTCTACTTTCTTATCATTTGCCTCAATTTTCTTTTCTCCTGATTCAATTCATTTGGTGAGCTCCTCGAGCATCTTTCTTACGGCGGGTTCAGTCCCCGATTCATTAGCATTCGATCTTTCTGGCACTGGCTCAGTTCGGCGGGCGACTTCCGGCTCAACCTCACTCGGTGTTCGATGCTGATTTTGTAGTTGTGCAATAGCAGCTTGTTGAGCCTGTAACATCTTGAATATTACTAGTAGGCCGACTCCTCCATCTCCTCCGCCCTATGTACCTCGACCACCAGATCGGCCTTCTCTCCGTGCGCTCCCTTTGGGATCTGCGCCCAAATTTGCATTTAAGGCGATTGCGAACTGACATCGACTGGATTGGCAATTGGTGCTCCCTCGAGATCATCCTGAGACACCTCGACCCCTGGAGCAGCTACATTGTTGTTTTTCCTGTGAAATCCGAGGCCATTATCACCATGTGTGGGTGTTGTTTGTGAGTTTGACATGTTTTATCCTGAAAAAAATACTTACTAGAACAAGCGTAAAATAGTGTGTGTTATCGGAATCAGTATTGAACAATCACTATTATCCTTAGCCCCACGGTGGGCGCCAAACTGTTTACCCTAAAATTTGGATAACAATCAAAAATTATATTGTTGTTTTAAGGATATGTGATTTCACTCAACATTAATTGTTAAATATGAAGGTAAATGACGGAATTGAATTATAAATAAATCAAACCAAAGTTCAAATGAAGCTCCAACCCTCAAGTTGAGATACTCTCGAACTGATAAGTGCAAGAACAATAGAAAATGGAACAAATTGATGAACAATAAAGTAAGTGAGAAAGAAAGAGTTGTATTGCTTTTATCTCTGCGAATGATGATGCTTACAAATGATTAGAAGTCCTCTTTATATAGTAGAGGAATTCTACTTATGGTATAACTCTAATTACAGAAGAAAATCACAAATTAGCTAATTAACCGCTTCTGATTTGATCCGTTCTGAGATTTACGCCATGATCATCGACCAATCACAGATATCTCGCTCTTCCGTTACTAATCTATTTCCGACATTACTCGGAGTCTGTCTCTCTTGGCTTCGATTGATACCAACCTCGATATCGAAAGAGACTTCGATCTCGAACTCAATGTCTTAGCTCCATGATTTGGTCGAAGCTAACTTTCAATGCAACGTACCAGTCTCGATCAAATAGTAAAATCGAGTAGCTCCGATTTCATATACGATTCCTATTAAAATTATTGTATGAAACAAAGCAAGAATATTTTCCACCTTTCCTTTCCCTCTCTACTCACAAGCATATTAACAATCAAATAGCAACGGTAACAATTACGTCTTAATCCGAATTAAAAGAAAGGATAAAAGAAGAGAATTGTAACATACCGATATACTAATAGTTAACGTAAAACCAATCAATTTATGATGGATTTCGACTGATAGTCTCCTAGAACAAGATATAACCAATCTCATTTATTCTTGAATATAACTCCCTTTAATTAATTTTTATGATACAATTACTATTCGAAGAATCAACTGCTCTCTTACTACAAGTTTATATATATTATGAAACTAATAATAACTTATATATTCATATTTCCAAACAATCATTACATACTTTTTACATATATCTATTTTTATTGTTGGCTAGATGCTACTGTAAAAAATAAATGACCAAAAGCTAATTACCAAAAACGAATGAAGTTAAACAAAAGCATTTTTCGTGCCAATAATCAAGCAAATAAACAAGATTCAAGAAGAATCTTTTTCTCTTCAGGTAGGCATTTTCGAAGAATCCAAATGATATTTATTTATTTATTTATTTATTTATTTTAATCCAATTGATATAATTCCGTACTTTTGGTGGAATCATTTGGGCCTTGAACTTTTTGCCAGTTCAGAGTCTTTTTGCCCTTTGCCATTTTGGTCCGCACAGCTCTCCCCTCCGAAAGGGACGGTTTGGCCCATCTTTTGTCTTCTCTACTTTATTTACAGCTGATTAGAAGTCATTTTATTTGTTTTTGTTCCATTTGCTTTAATTTATGTGGCTTTTGACTCGAAACGTAACTTAAGAATTAAATCTTTTATGATATTTTTATAGCATAACATTAAGGATTAAATAAAAAATTTAAAATTAAATTATTTTTAAATATAAAAAAAAATTTATTATTTTTGGACGAACTAACAAGAAAGAATGTCACATAGAATGAAAACACAGGAAGTAAGTACCTTTTTTGGATATTTATTTCATTTTATCTGGTATTTTTTTGCTTTTCAGTATCCATAAGTAACACATTATACAATTTAAATTAATATCTCAAGTTCATGTCCTGTCAAATAGTATCGCATATAATCAGATTATTTTTTTTCAAACACATATAGTCAGATAGAGAGAGTAGTTATTTTTTTAAACACAACTTGCAACTTTTGCTTTTGCCAAAAGTGCCACTTTGTTTGAACTATTATTGACTTATTATTATCTTTTTGGAAGTAAAATTACCATAGATTAACATTTCAAGTAGGTGCCATTTTCCTTTTAAATTCTGCTGTCAAATAAAACCAATGTTATCATTGCAGCTTTTCTTTGATTTTCAAGAGTATCATACTTGAAGCTAGAGGAAGAAATTCCTATTTTGTTAATTTCTTTCAAAAGCTAAGAAGGAAATTTTCTTCTTCAACTTATTTGTTCCTAACAAGAAAACACAGAGGCCAAAAAGATACAACTTGAACCGCAAAACAACAGAGCTCAAAGGTGATTGTTGCTCGAATAGACCTTCATTTTCTCTTGTTGTATATGTGCGAAGAAAAAGAAAAAGAGAATGTACCCTATATTTACACCAAATCATACTAGTTTACCATAATTAAGCAATAAATTAAAGTGACTTGTATTAATGAACTATGATTTAGTGATAGAATATATGTGAATACATGACTATGATTTAGTGATAGAATATATGTGAATACATATATCATGTATTCGTTAGATTAATGTCAAGAGAGGGGCATACTCAAAGTATGGGGGCGGCCATCACACCATCCAATAATAGCGATTGAAAGAAAAACCTTAGGGGACAACCGCAGCGATTAATGAATTGTACTTGCGTTCTTTTTCAAAATTTAAGTTTTCAAATTCCTAATATTTAAAAGTAAAAACCACTTTATTATTTCCCATAAAAACAAACTGTACAATCTCAGGGACAATCCAGTGACCGAGAGCTCAAATTCAAGCCACATTGTACAAGTTTAAATCCTCAATTAGACCTCTCCTACACCATTCAAAATGAATGGTCGACCTGAAAATACACAGTAACTTGATTCTCATCCACCTTTAGGACTTTATGTGAGGACTAGAGAATTTGTTTAACACATCAGATTGAGATATAAGTGCCATAAACAACTACCATTTCCAATTCAAGCCTTTCACCAGATATTAGAAGTTTCTCATTCTTCTCCTGAGATTGCCTAATCTTTACAAAAGTGATGACCGTTCCCACTAAGACAAAACCTTAATCATATGATCAAATACTACTCTTAAAAGTTCTAAGCCAATAGTTCTGTAACACAGAGTATAAGAGTCTTACAGAGCTAGAAATCTTCAGCGCTTTGTCTGAAACTGACCACTGGCTTTTCTCGCCACTCAATAAACCCATAGTTTCTGTTTTGCCTCAAGTTATCAAGCATAAACGTACAACTTAAAGAACAATGTGATCAAGTTTAGAATTGTTTACACAAAGTAAAAACAGGAATATACAGGTACAAGAATTTTCCACCAAATAGTTGCAGCTTGGAATTATCAAAAGAATACGTGCAAAGGCAAAATATATAGCATCATCATCCGCCGTAAGTCTCATTAGCTTCTCCATCGATATCAATACCAAGCTCAGCCAGATTTGAACAGAAGAACAGCTTTTGAATCCAAATAGAAGTAGACAAAGTGATTTGTCTCATGAGTCACATAAGAGCCTACAAGAGACAAAGCACAAATATCACCACTCTAATTGCAAAATGAGCTGTAAATCAAGCTAGTCAATTATAATAACCTTCTAAGCAAGCACATTTGTTGAAGAATAATGAGCACCACAAGTTTCATTCTGTCAAACTCTAACCTGTCAGCACTACCAAAACAATGATATGGCAAAGCAGCAAACCGGTGATTGTCTTTCCTTCTTTTGAATGACTTGGCCAACTTTTATCACAGAAAAATTTGTGATTTGCAACGCTTAGTCATTTTCTATAGTATGACCACAGCTCTATAAGCACTATCTATCATCCTCCACCCCAATTACACCAAATGAAAAAATTTAGGTTAATCAATTCAAATAAAAGCTAGACAGACCAAAGAGATCTTGGCAACAGGTTGGTGTTAACTGCATAAGTTCACTCTAAACCACCAGAGACCTGGCAGAACTTTTTTCATCGCCATCGACCTCCGGAATAACAGGTACATACACTCTTAAAGTTCATCTGCCTTGAACTTCACATGAAAGAGGCTTAAACTGTCTAGCAGAACCTGACGTGGGACCAACTAAACCACTAAACCTGAAACTGTAAGAGGGGTGCCGACAAACATTATCCAACGAGCATGACAGATAGAGGGCATCTGATAAGTTGAAATGGCTTTGACATACCAACAACACCTTACTCAAATTTGTTCAGTTAGTGACCATAGTTGAACATCGGTCTACTCAAAGACTAAGAAAACAAATACAGTATTCTTGCTTCCGCAATTGAATACTCACTTCTACTTTTGGTCATTCCAGATAATATGAATATACATGAAAAGAGAAGTTCTATCAGTTTATATAAGACGCCTTGATAGAGATCAAATTTCTACGTTCTACATCTTAGATCTTAAAGGCATTTCCACGTTCATTTCTTCTCTCAAGCCCAAATCTTTAAGAAATTCATTTTCAAACAGTCCATGTAATATACAAGGTTGGCCTTTTCTGGCTTTTGCTGAATGTTACTTGTCACTCGCGAACTCCTATGAACTAGGGCCACTGTCTCATTGCAACTAGCATTGACCAAAGGGCGCTTAGAAAGAAAAGTGATTGTCTGGTTATCCAGGAGAAAAAATATGATATCCACTACAAGTCAACAAAGAATACCGTCCTTATTATTATTTTTAATTTTTCTTTTTGACAACCAACAAAGAATACTTTCTTTAACCGCAGATTTTCCACTCTAAACAAGCAAATACAATTTACAGACTGGGAGGTGCAGATGCTTTAGAAAGGTCACAAGAAACAGTAAAATTTAGGTTAAAAATCATTATCTTAGCACTTACCAAACTGACGACTCTGTCAAAACAGCAGAGATCAATAAATGAAAGAAGCAACTATTAGTTTGTTGCAATTGTAAATATATTCAAATTTTACACTGAGGCTTCAAAACCATTGTCCTAGTGTACACATAGTTGCAAATCTGCTGCTTTGAGTACTCTTCAAAAAACAGAAGGGAAACACAAAACCATGAAACTTTCCATATGCTATTCACAAGTACAGAACTGAATGAGATACTTGTTTAGACACATCCAACTAATTGCCGCTGCATCATCCACCATTTGAGCTTCTTTCAAGAGCATACAAAAAGGTAAATGGCTCACATATTACCGCATTATCATTAATGCTCATTCTCGCAAGACCATTGCTAATCACAAGGTATCTTCATTATATAAAGATCAAACAAACACTAGAACAATTTCATGAAAAGGGTCCTTCAGTCGCACTTTTTCAAGTAGCTACAAATCCATGATGTTTCTCACTTTTAGTATACAATATTTCTAATGATGATGGTGTCTGGGCCAGCTTGCACGCACATTAACTATTCCACCGGGTAGTTACTGCCTCCAACCAACACATGCACCAGGTAACTCTCCCAACCAAGTTATAATTAGATGAGAAGAAAATCAGCTAAAGATTTATTGCCTCTACTGAAATTTGAACTTGAAACCTCATGGTACTTACAAATTTTTATATTATTAGAGATTAGTCATTAGAGGTTATGACCTTTTCTGGATAGGATCAACACCAAAGAGAAGACAATACACCCCCCCCCCCCCCCCCCCCCCCCTTCTAACCCCCTAAATAAGCTTTTCAACATGAACTTGAAAAGATCACCTAATACAGGAAGATCAGATCCATCCGCCAATCAATTTTTTTATAAGGGTGGATATTTTAACCAGCTTGCGCGACAGCTCAGACTTTAGACTGGTAACTGCTACCTCCTGCCAGCACAGGTACCAAATAACTCTATCTCGCCTAGTGAAGCCTCTTACGATCCATCCACAAATCATTGAACATGCAAAAGTAATTATTTCCGGTGAAACTGGAGACAAGGCTTTGTGAGGTGCTAGATCCACATCATTTCGGATATATATTGCATACATCCCATCAGATCACGGAAATACTACAAATTAAGTTTCAGTTGTCATACCATGTTATTTTCCTATCAACTAATCCTAGTAACAATGAAAGTTGATATCTTCTATAAAAGCTGCATTAAGTAAATCATGTAAAACCTCCGAACCTTACCGAAGTTTTTGCCGACAATGCAATGCCAAGTAGGACCGTACTTCTTATCAAACTCCTTCTTAATCTGTTCAGCTACATCTTTCTCTACATTATACTTCTCAAATGCCTAATCACATAAACAAAACAAGCACAAAAGAAAAAACGCATAAATTCATAGAACTACAACAGTAAATTCGGAGTAGAATACGAGAAGAAAATAATCAAACGCATAAATGCTTGTAATCGAATATATACAGCAATAGCAATGTCGACGGCCTCCTTTTGAACATCAGGCTTCATATCGGCACTTTTGATTGTGATTTTTTTGCCGATAGGAGACGGAACCGAGTCTGAGGAGCTTCTCCGATCATCGGAGGTAGGCTTTGCCACCGGAGCTCCTCCAGTCCTTTTCGCGTCTTCGCTCATGCCTTCAAAATCCTTCGCCGGAACTGAAGAATAGCTCCTCTCCGGCGGCGGGTGATGAAAGGAATGAATGAGTAAGAGAGAGAAAGAGTTGAGAGGGGGTGGGGTGGGGTGGGGTGGGTGATGTGTGTATGTGGTGTTTCTGATTTCCAAGAGATTGTCCTTTCTCCTTTTTGGAGTTGGTATTAATTTTGCTTTACGCGACAGGGAAAAATGTTACTACGAGTTGGTAAAAAGCGGGAGTTGTGGGAGAACGAATTTAACTTATTACTGTCACACCTTTTCAAACATTTTTCTTTTGTTTTTCTTCAAATAATCATATGATATTTGAATTTTCATTACTGAATTAATTTAAATTTGTGTAAGATACATTAAAGAGTGAAGTATTTTTTATTTTCTACCATAAATTATTATTAGAAGTAGAACTCAAAGACACCTGATTAAGGGTAAAAAATTTTATCCATCCTGCTACACTTTTAGATAGTCCCAAAAAGGAAAAATCGATTTACATGTATTTAGTTTCCCGAGAATTCAAAATTGATTTCCATTTAATTGTACAAAAGTATTATAAATCATAAATCTCATAGTTAAAATTTAGGACCTGTTTGCCATAGATTTTGGCTTTTTTCCAAAAATATTTTTAAAATATTATTTGTTCATGAAATACTATCAATTTTTTTTAAAAAAAAAAGCTAAAAATATTTTCAAGTTTACAAAAACTGGTTTAGTGTAATTTTAGGTGAAATTTTTTCTTGCAATCACAAAACTTTAACTTTTTTTTTAAAATAAAATGCATATGCAAACAAACTTCAATTTTCAAATATTATTTTTTAGTATTTAAAAAAAAATTCAAATTCTAACCAAATCTATGTCTACGCGGCAGCTTAAAAAGTATTGAGAGAAATGGTAGTATAACTTAATACATCATTTTAAAACCTCACTTGAGTGGGGTCACCTGCTTCTTTTTTCTTTTAGCAGCTCTTTGTATTCGAAGAGAATAATGTATGTGTGACATATAAAAATGAACTTATTGTTTAAAAATCATATTAGATCTCTGGTGAAGCAAGTACTGGTAGTTATTTTGCCCGTTTTCTCTCCATTTCATATCATGATTGCATTTTCAAAAATAAAATACAGACCGTCAGAGTTTGTTGGGGGGGAAAAAGGGGTATTTTAAGAGAGGTATCCAAGATTTGATTCAATCAGCTGCTGTGTACCACTCAAGAATAGAATATACAACTTCAAATTCTTATAGGAATTTAAAAACGATTTTAAAACAGACAAAGAATTTTCACATTAATTCTTGTTGAAACACAAGTATCACTTCAAGGATCACACCTTCGTAGGAATATGTTAGTTGCATGGTTACTATTTATCAAAATAATATGGAATTTGTTCCTTTTCTTCTTTTAGATCCTTTGGCATAAACGTTCAAACTTCTCATGCACAAAAAGTAAAACTATGCGAATATACACAATCAAATACATATTTCTACATCTCAATTACAAAGAAATTTCCAAAAGGCTGCTACAAAATGGATTTGGAAACTGGACTGCTTGCTGCCATCTTCGAAAGACGTAAAAAAATTCAAACTTTTACCACAGCTCGCAGCTTAAAAATTTGACAATTCTGCCTCTTTTATGCTTCTTCATCCGAGTCCTCAACAACACTCGTCATTTTTGCTCTCTTTGCCTTAGGGAGATCAGCTTCAGCTTCATTTTCGGACTCAGAAGCCTCTACTACCGGTGGACTATCGTATGCAGCCATTAATGCATCTTCCACTTCATTTCCTTCATCATCATCTTCAGCACCAACCACTGATTCGTCTTCTGCTCCATTTCCTTCTTCATCACGAAGGTCTTCTTCATTCTCACCTCGTGCTGCATCAGTATCATCTGCATCTTGGCTTCCAGCACCTTCCTCTACGGAAAAGCTTTGTGGCTCTATTATCTTGAAGTCCCTGGAGGTGCTTCGTTTTGCATGCCTCAGCAAATTTATTTTTGTAGCCTTGCTAATTTGTATGAGATATTTCTCATAATCTTCTATTTGGTAAATCAAGTCGGGGATACATCTGTTCTCCCTTTTGATTTTATTGACGAGTGCTTTAGATTTCGTGCTCTCCAGTTGTTTCTACAAGTCAAGCAGGCAGAATAAACAAAACCACTTGAACAAAAGAAGTGAAGCTTTAGCTTAAACAAGAGTTTCCAAAGCCTTTACCTTTTGCATCACTACCATAAAATTGTAGAGTGGAGCTGTTAGCTGGCTGCAAGTTGCTTCCACAAGCTTTTGATACTTGAGGCTTGGTAAAGGTTGTTTCACACCTTTGGAAGCAATTAGAAGCTTTGACATTTGGGCTAAGTTCTTGTAAAACCTGGCAGCTAACTTCACCAACTGCTCTGCCTGAGGATCTGCTATTTGTGTTGGTGTTAAATGATAGGAATATGATAAACATAGTAGATTAATTAATAACAAGAATATCTAGATTCTTTTTAACATACCCTTAAGGTCCATCGTCACAAAAGAAGATAACACTTTTACAACAGCTTCTGCTCTTGAATAAACAGTCTCTTCCAGCGCCAATCCTGGATCTCTTTCACCATTCTGATTAACCAAAACAGCTCTCGTATTTGCAACAGAATATATCTTCAGTTTCCTTATGACCCATTCAGTGTCGAGAATAACTGATTCAACTAAGTGCAGTATTAGTGTAGCTACTGCAGCACTGGTTGATTTGTTTATAATTGAATACGCGTCCAATGTCACTTGTGAATCAAACTTCTCTGATTCTGATCCCACCACTTTCAGAAGCTCTGCAGCCATGTCTTCAGCAATAATTAAGTCACTTGGTGGTGATGTCAACAATATAGCAATAGATACAATACTTTTAGCAGCCTTGGGATTTGATATTTTACTGGTCTTGCAGATGCATTTAGCCCAATTACCAACGAGATTCCTTTGCTCCTCTGGCAGTTTATTGCTAATTAACATGATAATATCACAAAGAACCTGACAGCAAACACAACATAGATGCTATTAAACAGTAAAAAGAACTAGGCTATACATCACGCAGAAACTCCTGAGAAAGATTCAAAGATTACCAATTGTACGCATTTACCTCAACTTCACGCAAGAAAGAACGTGCAAGAAGCATAGAAATCAGTGGCCTTATACTGTTTTTGATGAACAATTCTTCACTCGTATATTTGTAAAGAATGTCATCAGCTTTTTCACATCCGGTATCAATATCGCCATCCATAGCATTGCCCACTTCATCCCCAGGACCAGAAACTGCAGCCAGGTCATCTATCAGAACCGAATAATCCGACTCATGCAAGATTAATGCCAGCAACTCTTTCAAGGAAAGAAGTCCCAAATGGATATATTCCTTCCTGTCATCAAGATCTTTCTTCACATTAGCATCTTTTTTCCTACCATCTGTCATAGATTTTGGTTCAGAGAGGAGCCACCAAATCATTTTCAGCAAAGGGGAGCCCAACTGCTTGATCTCCCCATAGATCAACATTTTTAGAGGATCTTGCTGTCGCACAACAGAATATGCTTTTAGCTGACGGAGGCAAATGTTAAGAGTAAACGAAAGAATTTTATAATACTGAGTTGGTGCCTTTCCAGATGATAATTGGCTATGCTTTTGAGAGGCCACATTGTTGTTAAAGCCATCATATCTCCATGATTCTATAGTGTTTTGCAACAGCTGATAGGTAATCGAAGTTGCTAAGAGAGGAATTCGTTCCTGACATAATTTACTGCCACCAAATTCAAGCTCTTCTGAAGTAGTGCTTGCAGTAGGCCGTATAAAACCTCTTTGAGTTGAACCACCACCCTGTCTACATATATTTCGGTCCAGAGATTCAAAAATACCAATGAAATCGAACAGCTCTTTTTCCAACTCAAACTTTTTCACATCAGTTGTTTTTCCAAACTCAGTCCCTACTACATTCAACATCACCTCAATGATTCCTAATAAAATTGAAGAACAGCATCTCCGTTTTTCCTCTTCTAAAGGAGTAGGGCCTGTATCCTGATTTTTGCCGAGTAAGCCTGATTTAACATGCAAATAACAATATCAAACAATCATTAGCTTCACTAAACAACTAGCAACAAATTTTCTGCAGTGCAAGGAAGTAAGAAACAGCTGTATCTCAATAGCAGGAAACACAATCAGAGTCAACAACACTCATTTTGGTGTGGAGTAAGAAAAATGGTCAACTAATACTGTTTGGTGTTCAACATAAGCTGCTTAAGTCAAGAAATATCAACAATAGCAAAATTAACTGCCCTCAAGTTGAACTTTATTCAACCTGAACTCAACAGTCTCTCGCACCTTCCGTATCTGCATTTCTTAGGAAGTCCCGAATCTTTGATAACGCATTGGACAGTGACTCTTTGGACCACGCTTTTCCAGGCTGCTGCAATTTTATCAAATGCCAAAATAGTAGGTAACAAGCTTTGAATCAGTGGGGATATCTTGCCTATTTAAATAGAATACCTCATTTTCTTGTGTCAGAGAGAAGCCAAAGCAAGTCCATGAATCTGAAGGATGGTCAGTTTTCCCATGTGGCTGAAGAAGAAGCATCCAGGAGATACAGGAGAGAAGGCAGTCTAGTGGCTCTTGAATATACACTTTCCCACTGTCTGAATTAGTACATTGGTTAATATCCAGTAGAACATCTGCATCCTGAAACAAACAACCATGCATCAAGAGGTAAGGCAAATACATAGGCAGGTAATATCATAAGAAAGCCAGATTAACAGTTAGAGAACTATCCATACCTCTCTGTAAAATTGCAAGAAATGAGGGAAGAGAAAATCAAAAACATCTCCAGAAGTTAAAGGATCCACCAAAACAAGCTTAAGAAGTCCATGATATAGAATCTCTCTGACCTTTGCCTAAAAAGGAACATATTTCCATGAGTACTATTTTCACCCCTTAAGCAGAAAGCTCATTGTCAAGATGTTCATGGGGGAAAACGAAGAAAAGACAAGGAGAGAAAAATATGTAAGAGTTACCTGCTGATAAAGACACCTCTGCAACAAACCATTTAGCTCCTGGAAAAGACTAGATCCAAGTGCACGGTAAACTTCAGCTTGCTGGCTGCTACTTGCTTGACTGCTTGAGTCTTGACACGAAAATGGTCCATCTTTCTTTGATTGTTTTTCAGCTAATATCAAATTGACAATTGAACTTGTTGCAGCAATACGAATCGAGTCTTCTCGTCTAAACATTGCCTTACGCAAGACCAAGATGGTATAATCCTGCACCATTGACAAGATAGGATATATAACAAAGGAACAAAGAAGAAATAGAAAAGGATGTAGATTTTAACCCCAAAGTTGTGATTCCAATGAAGAATATGCAGTTAACTACTCACCACGGCAAGAGAACAGAGAGAGTGCTGATTGAATTAGGAAGCAAATTTGGCATGTTTCATTCTATAGTTCGTTGAAAGAAGATAGTAAACAGCTTCATTAAGCTTCTTAACTGATTCAGAATCCTTCTCAACAGAAACAATTAGTTTATTTTTGCTATTGTACATCTGTGATATCCTTAAGTTCCAGCACTATTTAAGTTTTTCAATATCAAAATACATAATCGACAATATGAAGAAACAGTAAGATATCAATGAGTACCTGAAGATCATGGCTTGATCTGATTAGAGGCAAAACGGCAGCAACAAGATGAGAGGAGACCTTTTCATTCATGAATGTGAAATAATCCAACAGTTCCTTCAGATGTGAAATGTGCTCCAGCATTGGGTATGGATAAGTACAGATAAGACAACCAAGCAGTCTATCAAGGACAAATAAATTGATTATTGGTAAACACTACCAAAAAGTGTGGACCAAAATCCTTAGCTAAGACTTGCAATCACCTTATTACAGGAAAGCCTTGTTCAGGCTTCAAAGAGAGGATACGTAATTTGCATTGCTCTATTATCTGCAAGAAATCAGCAAGTGTAAGTAATTATAAGTTGCAGCGCCCTGTCCTTGTACCTTAGAATTTAGATATAAGAAGATCTACTAACAGTATCAAGAACGAGACTTTTTGGAAAATGATGCCAAGGTTGGATGAACATAGACCTTTCATACTGACCTCATTTCTTGCCATATCATGAACCTCAAATAGACTCTTGAGAACCTGAGTACCTAGCTCGTCAGGACCTATTATATCATCAGACTTTTCATAATTTTTAGTTCCTTCTTCGATTCCTTCAAGCAACACAAATCCAAGTTGTACGGTGCTTGGCACCACGTGTTCTCTTCCGCAGTTGCTCTCACTAACCTACGGATAAAGAAAAAAGACATAATAAACCCATGACTCACTGAGAGGACCAGAGATCGAAATATGTAGCCAATGATACATGTTTCATCATCTTCAGTCTGTTCACAGCTATAAACTCCAGCAAATAAATGTTTGGCATCTCTTAAAAAAGGCTGCCAAGTTTATAGCGCTAACAATGAACTGTATCTTATGTGTTATCATCTTCTTGCATATCAAAGAAATCATGCAGTCTTCTTCTCATATTTTATTCTGATCAGGAATGTATGGATGATTGCTCAATGCATAGTGGAAGAACCTCTGAGCAATCTCCCCTCGCAGATCACAAAGGCATGCAGAGGAATAATGATGTAATTACATGCATGAGGTAAAAAGTCAAAAGTAACTTACAGCTCTTAGCACAGCCTTCTCCATGTTTCTGGCAGTATGCAAATAGTGTTCCTTCAAGTCAGATGATAGCCATTTACAGCTCCTGAAATGCAACAACATTGCTATGGAACACCGCAGTAGTGTCAATAACTGTTTAGAGAATTAATGATGGCGTTAGGGGTACCATTCTTTTTAGCAAATATGATATCAATGATCATGGCAAAAGTCTTACCTTTTAGAAACAATTTACACTTTTATGGAAAGCTTCTCATACATTCTAGGGATGGATCGGAATCGGGCTTATACTTGTACAAACAAATAATCCCTCATCCAAAAGATGACATAGTACAAAGTATGTGGTAAAATGATATAATTTCTGGTCTCTATTCGGACATTAATTCCATAATTTGCCTAAACTAAATGAACATATTTAGATTATATCACATTTTTAATTACAATTATTTACGTCTTTGAAAAATTACTGTCAACAAAAAAGCTGTTTATATAGTAGTAATTAATATCATATAAATTGGAAAACACTATTACATCCACATAGTCATCAGAAATTAATGCAAAAAATACCTGGCAAATTTCAAGTCTTTATAAGCAGCCAAAAGTGATGTTTTCAGAACCGCAATGGAGCTGTCAGCGAGCCTCTTAACTCTAGCAACTGACAACAATATTGCAACAGTAAAATGATTAAACACCCGATAGTCGGACCTCACTAACCCTAACACCTCTTGTCCTAAAGAAGGATCCTGTTTCACAGCAAAATTCACATGAAGCAACACAGTCCCTTCAACTTGCCTCATTATTGAACCACCTGACTTCACCCCACCAAAATACATCACAATCCCTTCTACGACTTCCTTCTTACCAAAACCTTTTGATCCCAATACCAACAATTGATACGCCAACCCGGGCAAATCCTGCAAGTCCACATTCCTCATTCCACTAAACACCCGCTCCAAAAATTCCCTCCTCTTCCCCTTCCCAATGAAATTCAAATCCTTCACAATTTCTACCAATTTTAACAACAAAACCTTACTCCAATCACAGCTAAGAATTTTATCAAACACCTTATCGACATATTCCAAAGGCTTATCAACATCATTTGAAAACCTAATCAGCTCAATACATTTAGCAAGTATAGTTAATACATGAGTATCCTCAGAATCAATAATCTGAGGTAAATAAGAAATAATCAAATCTACTATTGACGTTAATTCATGGACTTGGACTGTTTCGATATGGGACACGAAAAGTTGGAAAATGGAGAGAGAGGATTTATCGTGGGGGATTTTATGGGAAGTGAAAAGGGAAATGTAGGAAGAAAGAAGAAGAGGGACGAGTGGGGAAAGTGAAGCGTGGAGTTGTGTAAGGGAGAGGAGAGCTGAGAGGTATTCGGAGACAGCGAGTGAGGGGTTCGGAGAAGAGGCGCGTGAGTGGAGATAGGATACAAGGGTCTGGTGAGAGTCGTCGGAGAGGAGAAATTGGGGGAGTGGAGTGGAGGATTGGGGGTGATATAGTTGAGCTAATTGAACTATGTCTGCGTCGGTCAATGATGGTGGCGGTGGTGGTTGATGGTGGGGGACGGCGGAGGGGTTTTTGGTTGCGGCGGAGGTCATGGCGGTGGCATATGCGTGCGTTGGAAGTTAGTGGTGGTGGGAAAAAACGAAGGCTTATATTGGTTCGTTTTGCGCGGGAAATCGAAAATGTGCGAAAACACCAGAAAATGAGATTTTTTATTCTCTTCGGTGCTTGAATAATAAAAAAAAAAATTAATAAGAGCTTCAATCAATTTTACATTATAAATATACTTACTCCTTCCGGTTTATTATGTAATGTATTTGATTGATACGAACTTTCACGAAAAAATTTTAAGAATATAATAAAAAGTTTTAAATTATATTATTTTAAAATATACAAATATGTTGTATTTTTTAATAACCAAAATTTAAAGAAGTGTCATTCGAAATAAAGCAGATGGAGTATTATTTAAGAAATTAAATAATATTTATTACAACTTTGTGTACGTTTTTAAATATCTATAATTATAAAGTTGTGAAGTTAAGTTCTTCTGGTGTAGTTTTTTAAATAGATAAATGCTATTTCATTAAACAATATTGAATCTGTTATAAATAGAGTTTTATTTAAGGTAAATGTTTATATTTTAGAGAGATTTTAGGGATTTTACTTGGTGGCTAAGTCACTATCTCCTTATAAATAGAGGGGTCATATTCCATTGTAATTCATCCCAAGTCAATAATAATTCTCCCTCTCTACTTTTCTCTGCAATACTCTTCTTCTTTTATTGTTTTATAACATGTTATTAGCACGAGACTCTAAATAATTGAATAGGGCATCTGCTTTGGTCACTAGGCTATGTGCATGAGGCTCAACTTTTACATAATATTGAGCATAATGATTGTCAATTTATCCATGAACTTCCTTCAGGAATAAATTCTGGATTTAAGGTAATTATTTTGCCTTATTTTTCTCTTTTAAATTATTGAAATTCTTTAATTCGATTTTAAATACAAGCAAAGACAATAAACTTTGATTTTAACTCTAATAGAGTTTGCAAAAAATTATAACCACCCGAAGTGGTAAAATTTATATGCCTTGCCATGATCAAATTCATGTATGATTGTGGGCAATAAAGTGGAAACTCGTCCCGTTGAATTTGCTTCATTCTAAACCCCCTTAAGAGAATGTGATATCAATATGTGATAAGTCTGAAATAAGACAAAATTCTTACCGTTTAGGTATCAATAGATGTGGATGTGGCAGTAGACGAAATTATAATCGTCATCGTTGCGATAATGAGAATGATAAGGATTCTCAAAATAATCCTTCACTCTATGAAAGAAATATTTTCCATCGATTTGACATGAGATTTTGTAAAGCACATATAGATGATTATGGTCCATTCATGATGTGAATGTGATAACATGTGATTTATAAATACATATTCATTCTTAGAAGAATATGAATGTGCTAGTGGTAGTGGATATGTAACGACCTGACCGGTCATTTTGAGAATTTAAGCTCCATTCGGTGGCGTAAGGTCTTAACAGCTTCACATTAGGTATACCGACATACGTGTGTGGTTGGATTCAGTTACCGGATAATCCAGAGTCGAATTGGGAAGCAAATTTCAATTTTGGAAGCTTAAGTGATGGAAGTTGACCGGAGGTTTGACTTTTGTGTAAACAGTCTCGGAATGAGTTTTGGGTGATGTCAACAGCTTCGTATGATGATTTTGGACTTAGGCGCGCGACCAGAATTGGTTTTGAAGGTCCGTAGAGTAATTTAAGGTAATTTGGCGAAAGTTATAATTTCAGCGATTTCGGCCGATAGGTAAAATTTTGATATCGGGATTGGAATGAAATTCCAGGAATGGTTGTAGGTCCGTTGTGTTATTTGTGACTTGTCTGCAAAATTTCACATCATTCCGGGTTGAATTGATAGGTTTCGGCACGAGTTTTGATATTTGAAGATTTGAGAATTCATAAGTTTGATTTTTTGTTTGGTTCTTCATTTCGGTGTTGTTTTATGTGATTTGAAACCTCGAGCGAGTCCGTGTTAGGTTATATGACTTGTGTGTGTGGTTGGATGGGGTCCCGGAGGTCTCGAGTGTGTTTCGGATGAGCTTCGGGACATTTTTCCCTATTTTTGGTCTGTTGTATGTTTTCTGATGTTTCCTTCTATGCAATCGCATTGGCATAGACGCGATCGCATAGTGTTCTGTGATCCGCCCAGCTTTTCCTTCTATGTGATCGCATAGCTTAAGACGCGATCGCGTATGTCCATTTTCTCCTTTTCGCGATCGCACTCCTAGTGTCGCGTTCGCGATGCACAACTGGGCAGTAGCCATTTTTTTCATTATATGCGATCGCATTACCTTACCCGCGATCGCGTAATACAAATTGACTAGTGGCCTTTTTCCTTCTATGCGATCGCATTGAACAAAATACCTGGGCAGACAGTTTATATCTTCAAAACCGAAGGTTTCACCATTTTATCACATTTTGACTTTTAGAGCTCGGTTCTTGGCGATTTTTGATGGGTTTTTTACGAAGTTCGATTGGGTAAGTGTTACTCAACTAGGATTAAATATATTCCATGAATTAGTCCTTGTTTTTATCATTAAATTTGTTTTTTGAGTTGAGGAAAATGTGGGTTTTGGAAGAAAATTTCTAAATTGAAAATTCATGATTTAAGGGACCAAATGATATCAGAATTTGGTAAATTTTGTATGGTTGAACTCTTATTGGACTGGGTAATCAGATTTTGTAAAATTTGTCGGGTTCCGAAGTGCGGACCCGGGGGTCGACTTTTGGGTCGATTTTTATATTTTTGTAAAGACTGAAACTTTATTATTCGGAATGGTTCCTTATACGTTATATGTGTATTTTGAAGTTGTTTAAGTAGATTTTGAGCCATCCGGAGGTCTTTTCGCCCGGAAAGTCCATTTTAGAGTACCAGGTTGTCGTCTTTGAGGTAAGTATCTTGCCTAACCTTGTGGGGGGGAACTACCCCTTAGGATTGAGTGTTTTATGATGATTGTAGTCCGTGTACGCGAGGTGACAAGTGCGTACTTAGACTTATTTGCAAATAGGTTGGACTTTTAGGATTCTTAGGTCCTTATATTCCCTGTGTATGAAGTGGTATTTGTTGTATTTGAGTTTCGATTGCTAGTTCATCTCTTTCTGCTTAAATTAGAAGTTACTTGCTTAGTTTTCCTTTGTTGCTTATTTGATATTAATAGACTTAACTGAAGACTTTACCTTTTCTATCGTCATGTTATATCTTCCTTCATAAACTGCCTAGTTGACTAGAATTAGCCTAATCTCGCCCTATAATTGTTT
This sequence comes from Nicotiana paniculata, assembly GCA_005239505.1. Taxonomy (NCBI): domain Eukaryota; kingdom Viridiplantae; phylum Streptophyta; class Magnoliopsida; order Solanales; family Solanaceae; genus Nicotiana; species Nicotiana paniculata. The sequence continues at coordinate 10,130 of ML325184.1, read as the reverse complement.
AGCAGTAAATGGAGTATTATATGTTGGTGTCAAGCATGCCCGTGGATTGTATATTGTGATTGGTATGATCTTTCATTGAGCACTACTTAGCCTAACTTGATGATTATACATGTTGATGGTATTTTCTTGGCATTTCCTATTGCGGAGCATTGATTCAAGTTGGGTTTTATTTCGTGAAGCTAATTGATTAAGCAAGATTGATTATAGTTGTTTGCCTTGCCGGGATAATATTGTTTCCATTGTTGACTCCCTTGCCGGGACAGTATGGTTTCTATTATTGTTCATGTTGTTGATGATATTGTTTCCATTGTTGACTCCCTTGCCGGGACAGTATGGTTTCTATTATTGTTCATGTTGTTGATGATATTGTTTCCATTGTTGACTCCCTTGCTGGGACAATATGGTTTCTATTATTATTCATGTTGTTGATGATATTGTTTCTATTGTTGACTCCCTTGCCAGGACAATATGGTTTCTATTATTGTTCATGTTGCTGATGATATTGTTTCCATTGTTGACTCCCTTGCTGGGACAATATGGTTTCTATTATTGTTCATGTTGCTGATGATATTGTTTCCATTGTTGACTCCCTTGCCGGGACAATATAGTTTATATTATTGATTCTCTTGTCTGAATGCTATCATTTCATGTGTTTGGGTGAGAAAGCGTGTAAAGCACGAAGGGTAATGCCGTGTCATTGTCTATATTCATTATCATGTGAGGAAAGAGTATTAAAGCACGAAGGTTGATGCCGTGCCATTGTCTATATTCATTATCATGTGAGGAAAGAGTGTAAAGCACGAAGGTTGATACCGTGCCGTATTATTGAAACTAAAAGCACAAAGGGTGATGTCGTACCATGTTATTGAGATTAAAATCATGAAGGTTTATGCCATGCCATATTATTAAAATTAAAAGCACGAAGGGTGATTTTGTGCCATATTATTGAGAGTAAAAGCACGAAGGTTGATGTCGTGCCATATTATTGAAATTAAAAGCACGAAGGATGATGTCGTGCCATATTATTGAGAGTAAAAGCACGAAGGTTGATGTCGTGCCATATTATTGAAATTAAAAGCACGAAGGATGATGTCGTGCCATATTATTGAGACTAAAAACACGAAGGGTGATGTCGTGCATGATATTGTGATTGAGTGCTAATGCACGAAGGGTGATGCCGTGCCATATTAGTGTGAGTTCATGGCACGAAGGGTGTTTCCGTGCAGGTGAGGACGAGGGACATGTATTATGATGTGATATATGTTTCCCCGTGTATACATTGTGCCTTTTCTTCAAGTTGTTATTGTTGTACTTATATATTTGGTGTGACTTATTGTTGTTGTCCTGTACTTGACTTTTATATCAATTGTTGTTGCACTGTCCATGTATTTTACATGCTTAATTTGCTTAATTTTACGTGTCGTATCTTTCGATTCATATGGGAAGGACGAGAATAAAAGCACGAAGGGTGATGTCGTGCACTTGTTCTATTAGAAATTAAGTTTGAAATACATTTATTGGGAAAGTATATTTTTAAAAACGCTTATCTTGAAGAAATTACATCTAAAGACTTCCCTTCTATAAAGTATATATATGTATTCAGAGGAAGTACCTTTCATAAGAAGTTTCCTATTTTGAAACGAATATATTTAAGGTCCTTAATATAAACTGGCGGGTGAAAGGTTATATTCGAAGGTTTGATTAAATTGTTGGAGTTGTTGGCTAAGGTCAAAGGTGGAGATTATCGCAGTGCTGAGCTATTATTTGTTCTTACTGTATTGTCGGTTTCGGTTTTTGGCTGTGTTTCCGTCCATTTTTCTATGTAATATTATGATATTCTGTCAATTTATTATTGTTTTCCTCCCGCATTGCATTGTTATGTAGTTAAATATATTGTGTAATCTTTGTACATATGTCATATTCCGTCATTTCCTATATTTATTCATGTTTGTTTTATTAGAACAGTGGGTGTCTTGACTAGTCCTCGTCACTACTTCACCGAGGTTAATCTTGATACTCACTGGGCATTGTTGTGGTGTGCTCATACTACACTTCTGCATATTTTTTTGCAAATTCCAGGTTTTCGCATAGCCAGCCGATTGATTGTTAGTGGCGCGGTTGTTATTATGGAGACTCAAGGTAAAACCGCTTCAGCGTTCGCGGTTTCGGAGTCAGCATCTTATATTTCTGTTTGCACTGTTGTACTTATTTCTGAACAGTGGTATTTTTAGGAGTTTTAATGTAATTTCTTTAAAGCTTATGATTTGTGCTACCGAGTTTTGGGAAGATTCAATGTGTAAAGAATTATAAGTTCAAAAAAATATTATATTTTATTTCTTTGTATTGTTATTCCATGAATATTAGGCTTACCTAGTCCTTAAGACTAGGTGCCATCACGATACCCAACGGAGGGAAATTTGGATCGTGACAGGATATACCACACTAATCTCTAGAAAAAGGTTTGAGATGATATAAGAAAATAATGTCATTATTATGGCATGAATGATCATTGGTCAAGTACCTATTTTACGCCAAAATATTTGGCAATGTAATTACTAAAGGATAACAGTAATGCAAGAAACAAATCTCACATATAATTTTGACAATGACCATAATTTATAACTTTCTCTTCACCATATGGATGTTGATGAATATGTGGTAGTACCAAATTAATTGAGAACTATTTTGGAGGAATACAATTGATTATCATGTCAATTTATTGTGTTGTAGTAAGTCTCAAAGAAACTTATTGAGTTTTTAAAGTATTCGCGAAAGCGATTGGTTATACTGTGACTATAAATAAAGGAAAGATTTAATATCTTCTATTACTACAACTTGTAGCGGGGTAATATGCATGTAAAAATTTGCCCTCTTTATTCTCCACTTTGTACTACACAAACAAAAGAATGCCACAATAAAGTAGAAGTTTATTGATAAAAAAACTCATATCATAATAAACTTGGAGTATTGGTAATTGCACATGTCATGGTGTAAACCTGAACTTTATCAATATTGATAATTTATTCAGTTGACATAATTGGTTTAGCCATACCAATTTAAGTATGATGTGCAAAAATGAAAGAGAATTCACGTGGGTAAATATTAAAGAACTAGAAAGTTCTTTACGAATTCTCTTATGTTGCTTGTTCTCATTAATTAATAAACCAACAAAAATTGGGATTGAACTCCATGAATGCTGAAAATATCAAAGGTGAATATGAGCACATTCACCTGCCATGTATACCATATAAGATGCACCTATGAGATGGTTAACCCACAACCTGGTGTTTGCGAGGTAACTTGCTCAATAATTTAATTTCGAGCATAATTTTCAGATTTTCTATTCAAGACAGATCAACTTGATAAATTGGTATACATCACAGTTTGGTTTAGCAAAATGATTTATGGAGTGCCTCCACTTAATAGCTAAACTATTACTTATAAGAACAAAGTTATTTATATCAGTTTGATATACATTATATACGAAAGTATATTACATTCTCCCCTCATAAGTGCTTCAGGGTCAGGAACCAAATAATTTCATCGTATTATTATTAATGTGCAATGTGTATTTCGATTAGCACCATAACGCACAACGATAGACTTTCAAAGTTGAGGAAGCAAGTTAGTTTTTCTAACACGAGGGGAAGACAAGATAAACAGTTGAGAAAAAGTTATATGGAATGAATTATTATTAATAGATCTCGATCCTCGAATAAGATAATATGAACTTGAAGTTCATAAAAAGATAATTCATCTACAATATAATGCAAAGCATGCCATACGCATTTGCTGACCCAAAGAAAGAAACTGTATTCTCACTGCAAATGCTCTTATTATAATAAGTCCTAGAAGGACAAATTTATGGTACACTTAATGCGTATAGACAAATCGATTTCAAATAGAATTCTTGATAAAGAAGATGAGCAAATGATCAAAATAGTCGTAATAAGGAGGCAAGTGATCTAGAAGATCCCATGACATAACCCTTCATAAAATCTCATGAGAGGTTCAGGTACCTGAAAATATGAATGAAGAGATCTCTATGTTATGTCTTTATGAAAAAAATATATATTGGAACCGATAAAAATTTTCGTCGACGACATCTATCATAGAGCTAAGTATAGATGAGGATCTTAAGTCTGTCGAATATAGACAAAAAAATATCGGCCAAATGGAAGAGACAAAATTCGAATATAATTGGTTTCATATGAAAGCCATGTAGTTTTGGACTTGCAGTTCAAACACTTGAAAGCATAAAGTTAATTACGAGTGCAATCACTTTTATCTATCTTGTATGTCTAGCATAACATAAAACTTGATATGCATCTAAAGTCTATTTATATGGCTTATATGACTTTACTTATATGACAATGCCTGAATGATTTAAATTGTTTAAAGCATATAAAATTCTTGTTCATGAAGTACTACATCCTATGTTGTACAATTTGTGCACATTTCTATCTTGCTATAAAAGCATGATAATGTGATAGAGAGAATTTTTCCCTCTATGAGATATTGAAAAGGCTATTCTACGGCATTATATGAAGACATTATATATATACAAGAATGATTATTTCAAGGTGAAACATATTCATTCAAGTGATAATATGGCTGATTTGTTCACCAAATCTCTACTAATGTCAACCTTCAAGAAGCTAGTGTACAAGATCGGGATGTGAAGACTCAAGGATGTGAATTGATGCTCTCATCAGGGGGAGTTAATACGCATAACATTCTTTTTCCCTTACAAGGTTTTGTCTCACTAGGTTTTCCTTGTAAGGTTTTTAATAAGGCAACCAAAGGGCGTATTGTTAGATATGTGTACTCTTTTTCCTTTTTTAGAATCTTTTTCTCGCTGGGTTTTATTTTAGTTAAGGTTTTAACGAGGCGCATTATCTGTTGAATAGACATTCAAGGGGGAGCGTTATAACTAGAGTTTTATTTAAGGTGAGTGTCTATATTTTAGAGAGATCTTTGGGATTTTACTTGGTGGTTAAGTCACAATTTCCCTATAAATAGAAGGTCATATTCCATTGTAATTCATCACAAATTAATAAGGATTCTCCCTCTCTACTTTTCTCTGCAATACTTTTTCTTCTTTTATTGTTTTATAACAAAATCAACATTCACATATAAAATGACTCATACGCTCTATGGCTTTCCTTTTTAGATATATGTAGAGGGAGTAGTATATATTCCTTTTCTTTTCTTTGTTTGCTTCGGGGATGAGAACTACTCCACTCAACTAAGTTACGAAACGAAATAAATTACATTTTAGTGATGATGGAATGAGATTGATTATCTTTGACTTTAGTCTAAGAATTCAAGAGATAATATGGCTCGTATGTATAAAATAAAGTTACTTCGTGTAGCTGCATATGCCCATATGGGAATGAGAGTACAAATTAAGCAGGAATTTGAACATAACATGAGATTTAAAAAAAAGTAACTTTTGAAGTTAGTTAAAAAAAAGTATTTAAAAATTAAAATTGTGTTTGGATATGCATTTCACTTGAAAAAATATCACAGTTTTGTTAGAGAAAAATATTATTTACTTGAAAAAGAGGTAAAATTCACTTTTCAAATTTGAAATTCATCTTCAAAGATTTAGTTAAATGTGTATAACCCCAAAATTAGATCTAGGATTTCATATCGTTAAAAGATTTATAGAAAAATAGGGTTAATCAAAGTCATTATTAATTTTCAATGGCAGATTTAGTGCTTTTATGGCGAATATTTAATACGAGCTATTAGTTAAGAATATCCTAGGATAATAATGAAGCATGAATATCTTGAAAAGTGAAAGATAGCAATAAATGATAATAAATGGCTTTTAAGAAACAAATGGGACAAAGTTCACCTGACAAGGGTGAGATTTTTCCACTAAGCTTTCTGACAATGATGGATGATGGTAAGCGGTTGAATATTCTGATTCTTCTTGGATCGGGATAAAGGATAAAGGAGATGAAGTGTAAAGTTAGGCTTTCTATGTATTCAACAAAGCGATAATCTTCACAGTGAATGCCAATGATGTTCTTTACAAAAATATTTCCTCCTTTCTAGAACAATTTGTCTTCCTATTTATAAGAGTACATGGGCCACGAAATCCTAAATAGTACAATAGAAAGGAATATTCTCTAGGGAATCTAAATCTTTAAACTAGTCGTTAATGTGCGCCCAAAATGAGTGCTCATCCTCATCCTCGTCTTCTACTAAGCCACCTCGACCTCGACGACAATTTGCCTTCTTCACATAACCTCGACCTTTTGGGGTCAGGTTGATACGTCATAACGTCAACACATCACAACCTTCAACGGCTTTATCTCTGTTGACCAGGTCAAATGCATGACATAAAATTTTTTGCCCATACAGTTTGTCCCTCCGCTTGTCGAGGTCGTCTTCGTGGACGGACTTGATAAGTGGATAATAGCGGTCGTGGTCATCGTAAGAGGCGGATGGCGTGGCAGTTGGCACTGTGGGAGTGTCACGGCCCAATTTCCCTTCCGTTGGGTATCGCGATGACACCTAGTCCTAGGAACTAGGTAAGCCTAACATTTTCTGAATAACAATAATAATAAAGGAAATCGGACAGTCTCGATATATAAGTCTTTACAGAATTTACAAATTTCCCAAAATCGGTAGTATAAGTCATAAGCTCTACAGAGTTTGCTACAACTTCCAAATACAACTATTTAGAAATGAGTAAAAACAGTTGAATACAAAATAAGAAGGTGACTCCGAAGCCTGCGAACGCAGCGACAGGTTTACCTTGAGTCTCCTCAACAAGGATCCGCACAGCTACTAACGATCAATACCTGGATCTGCACAAATATGCAGAAGTGTAGTATGAGCACACCACAACGATGCCCAGTAAGTATCAAGGCTAACCTCGGTGAAGTAGTGATGAGGACAAGTCAAGACACCCACTAGTTTAATAAACTGAACAAGCACAAGTATAGGAATAACAGAACATGATATCTATATAAAGACTACGTGATACGGCTAACAATATAGCAACTGCAATAAGAAAGGAAAACAGTAAGTAATAGCGGAACACCCTAATAAGACACAGAAGAGTGAACGGAAACATAACCCAAATTTGAAAATCACACTACGGTAAAGGCAATTAGTAACTCAGCAACTTCAATAGTTTTCACATCAGGTCTCAGCCAACAAACCCCAATAATTAGTCAAATCCTTAAAGTGTAAACTTTCAACCGTAAGTTTTCAAATTGAGGTCATTAGAATATAATCCTTTCCAATAAGAAATTCCTTTTTTTTTAATTATACTTCTTTCAAATAAATATCCTTCAAACATAGTTCTTTCAAGATCAGTACTTTTCAAATATACGCTTTTCAAATAAATATCCTTCAAACCAAGTTCTTTCAAGATAAATGCTTTTCAAATTGATATCCTACAAACATAGATCCTTCACGATAAATTTCAAATATAAATTTTCAAATAATTATTCTTCAACATAGTTCTTCCAAGATAAAATAATTTTCAACTATAAGTCACCCTATGACATTTAAGCATAGAAAATTAGAAGCTTCGAACACAGATATAACAACAGGAAAAATCTACCGAGATACCGTTCCGTAGTCCCAAATTATCAATGTAGTATAGGGGGATCTCCCGAAATACGTCTGTAGTCCCAAAATAAATATGTAGTACAGGGGGATCTCCCGGATTACATCCTTAGTCCCAAAATAAATATGCAGTACATGGAGATCTCCTAGAATACGTCTATAATCCCAAAATAAATATGCAGTGTTGGGGGATCTCCCAGAATACGTTTGTAGTCCCTTAGTAAATATGCAGTGCATGGGGATCTCCTGGAATATCGTTTAGTAGTCCCAATTTAAATATGCAGCGCAACCAACATATATAACAACTATAGCACGACAGAAACCTCGTACATCACCACAATAAGTACAAAGCAACAATGACAGTAATGCAAAGCACGTCGAGTAAATCAACTCAAGGACTTTAAATCACAAAGAACAATAGAACTCATTCACAAGGAATAACCACAATAAAGAATGTTAAGCGCAGGAGAACAACTGAACAAGGGAAAACAAAAACGTAGCAATGATTCCACAATATGCAAGGCAACAATAAGAAGCCAAAACGAGTAAAATAGTTCCAAATTAAGGAAAGTCAACTAAGATATAGGTTATCTAAACTCTTTTTTGAGGTTGAGAAGCAAAAGATAATCATAACTCTTTTTAAGATTAAGCAATTGTAGGGTGAGATAATAATAAATTTCAACTAAAGATAAGCAGCTATGACACGATATAGGTGGTAAAATCTTTAGTTAAGTCAAATAAGGGTCAAATAGACAGTAAGAGTGAATCCAAAAGTAATTATCTCTAATCAAAGCATGTAGAGGTGAAACTAGTGGATAGGAACTCAAACGTATCAAGAACAACTCATACATTGTGAATATAAGGACCTAAGAACCCTAAAAAGTCCAAATTTCCACAAATAAGTTCGAGCACGCACTCGTCACCTCGCGTACACGGACTACAATCAACATAAAAGACTCAAATCCTAAGGGGTAATTCCCCCCACAAGGTTAGGCAAGATACTTACCTCAAAGACGACAATCTGGTACTCTAAAATGAACTCCTCGGGTGAATAAACCTCCGGATGGCTCAAATCCAACTAAAATAACTTCAAAACACACATAAAACTTATAAGAAACTATTCCGGATCATAAAGTCTATTTTTTTAATAAAATCCAAAAATGTTCCAAAAGTCGACCCCCCGGGCACACACTTCGAAACCCGACAAATTTTACAAAACTCGAACACCCATTATAATATGAGTTCAACCATACAAAAAGTATCAAATTCCGATACCATTTCGTCCCTCGAATCATGAAAATTTCATTTTGGAAATTTCTTCAAAAACCAAAATTTTCCTCAACTAAAATCACAAATTAAATGATAAAAAACAAAGATTAAATCATGGAATATATTTAATTCTAGGTTAAGAACACTTACCCAATCGAATTTTTTGAAAAATCCACCAAGAATCGCTCAAAACCGAGCTCTACAAGTCAAATTATGGTGAAAATGGTCTAACCCTCGATTTGAAAAACTTATATTCTGCCTAGATGGCTATGCATCGCGATCGCAAAGAAGAGCATTGGGACTTCCAATAAAGACCCTTCGCGATCGCGGGTGAAGGGACGCGAACGCGATGAACAACTGATCAGGAACTTATGAGAACACAGGGCAATTGATGCGAACACGAAGAAGAAATATCCAACAACCCTCAGCTCCTAATTTCTACTACACGAACGCGAGGGAACAGATGCGAATGCGAAGAGGAAGAAAGCAGACCTTCGCGATCGCATGAGGTGTTACGCGAGCGCGATGAAGTAAAATGAAGCGGATCAACAAAACACTCCATGATCGCGAAAGAGGACAACAGACACCAGAAACCAACAATCCAAAATAGAAGAAATTGGCCCGTAGCCCATCTGTAACACACCCGAGGCCCCTGGGACCTCATCTATACACACAAACAAGTTCCATAACTTAACACGGACTCACTCGAGGCCTCAAATCACATCAAACAATGCCAAAAATGCAAATCGCGCCATGAATCGAACTATGAACTTCCAAATCTTCCAACTTCGAAAACTTGTGCCGAGACCAATCAAACCAACCCTGAATGACGCCAAATTTTGCAGACAAGTCCCAAATGATATCACGGTCAAATTCCCACCGCTTAAGCTTCCAAAACTAGAATCCTTCTTCCAATTCGACTTTGAAGCATCCGGAAATTGAATTCAACCATGCACGCAAGTCGATACACACAATATGAAGCTTCTCAAGACCTTATACCGCTGAGCGGAGATTAAATTCTCAAAATGACTGGTTGGGTCGTTATATTCTCTCCCTCTTAAAACAGAAGTTCGTCCTTGAACGTGCCAAGAATCGCCTCGAAGTCTTCAAATCACTGAATGCGCACTTCCACATACACCCGCGGGTGATCTCACATCACCCCAATCCACATAAGCCTGACGACACCATCTTAACTGCAATTTAGCAAAACGCTCTGTCCTCTCTCCTCTCTCTAGCGTTCATGGAGCTTTGAGAGCAGCCATGGCTGC
>ML325183.1:0-41103 GCA_005239505.1 Nicotiana paniculata | reverse complement strand
ACAATTAATTACTGAAGAATCAATCAATATTCATAAAATTAATTGATTTATTGGGATTTTTATTGGACGATACGGCGAGTAAAAATCACATGCTCACAGATGGTATAGCCACCGTGTGGTTCCCCGGCATGATCAGGGACCTCCCGCGCTGGGTTAAACTCTTGGATTCCACCTCCTCGTATGATAAGCGCATTTGGCGTGATTTGGCCAAGACGCGGTGGCAGGCCAAAAATCATGGTACGCCCTTACAACTTTCACTTCCAAGTTCCTTATATGTATATTTCTTAGCGATATGTTTGATATTTTATGCTTGTGCATGCCTCGGGGAAGCCGTTTCAATGAGACCACCTCCTCTTGGCGAAGGAGAGACCCAAAGACCCGCCAAGGACAAAAAAAGAACGAAGGAGGCTCGTGCAGAGTCCCCGAAACCTAAGAGAGCTAAGGCTCGAATGCCTAGGACCGATGCTATGGTCTTAACTTCGGCTGTTGCGGACAGTCTTCGTGTTGAATATGAAGACGATGACAGTCATCCACTGTTGCATAGGGAAAGACAAAGTGCTGATGTTTCAAAGGTTGCTGGCCAGAAGACTGCAGAGTTGGAGGTGGACGATGCGGCCCCACATCGTATTGAGGAGGCCCTCAAGGAGGTTTTAGATGCAGTCTCCGAGCCAACCGTCGTACATGATACAACTTGTGCCGACGAACACTTGGTTGGCAAATTCGGAAGCTCCAGTCCTGAGACTCTTCGAGGACGTGAGGAAGCCCTGATAGAGGTTGATGCCATGAGCGATCTTCAATTAGGCCCATCGTTCTCACCAGGGAAAATACGGGATGCCCAGAACAGGGAAGCTTCCAATGCAGGGGCCTCCCAGGGGGATGATGATTTATTCAGAGATTACTTTGTCGATGTCGAGGAGGATTCCCATCTCAATGCCCCCATTATTATCGAGGAGGCTGAGAGACTCCAAGAATAGGTGATTTTTCTTTGACACAACCTTCGTGCTTTGAGTTTTTGCCCTTGTCCTTATAACTTCTTTCCCTTGCGATGTAGGTCACATTGCTCTATGACTAGGCCTTCTCTAAGTTACAAGATGAGCTGGACCATCCTGAGGAGGAGTTTGATAAGCTCACGTCGGAGTCGAATGAGCTGAAGGCTTCGTATGCCCGAAAGGAATAAGAGTTGATTGACTCTCGGTCAAGCTCGGAGAAGGCGCTCCAGGAGCGGGCCAACTTCATCGAGCAGGTAATTTGGTATTCACAAGCTCACCTTTTATTTTCATGACTTGGTGTTTATTACCTTGACTCGACATTTGAAGATTGAGCAAAAGAAAGCCCTAGCGAGGCAGCTTCAGGAAGAGGTCGCGGCCAAAGATGCCGAGATCCTTGAGCTGAAGCAGCACGAGGATAGCATGGCCTCGGAGAGGGATGCTCTTCGGGAGGAGGTGACCTTGACTCATAGTCTTCTTCGAGGTGCCCATGATGTGGCTCACAAATTTAAGGCACTTCATGCTGAGTCGGCTACCGAATTGTCAATGACCAAGTCTAAAGTCGATGCTCTCATATTCTCGTATAGGATGATGTCGCGGCAGCAAATACTCGAGCCAGGGAGATATCTAAAGAGGTCGAGCTCAAATTGGCTCGCCCTGTTGCTCATGCTCGTTTGGAAGCTCGGAGGCAGGCCTTTGAGGAATTGCATGCCAAGGGTTTCGATCTCTCTGTCACGATCGAAGAAGCCAAGGCCTTGGAAGAGGAATCAGCAGTTCTGAATACTTTGGACGAGGGCTCTACAAGCGACTCGAGAAGTAGCGAGGATGAAGAATATAATACTTTGCTCTTTTTACTTGTTATTTTTTGTATGTGGGCTCCGCGGGAGAATCTTATAAATGCACCTTTGCAAATATATTTTTGGAATGCAAAGGATTTTATTGTTTAATGTCTTCAAAGTTTATCCTCTCAGTGTTCATGCAAAAGTTGAGCTCGAATTTTGATTTAATCCCTTCGAGCTTGGTCTCGGAGTAACATAGACCCTTGATACCGGGCCACTTTGATTTTGATCGCAGATCTTCCCCTGGGTTGGGTCGGTAAGGAATTGATTGGACTTCTCGATCCCTCGAACACTGTATGATAACGTCATTCTTATGACATGACCGTGAAGTGACCGAGGTGGCCCCGTCGGTACATTTCCCAAAAAGTCATAATTGCTTGTCAGAGTTGATTGGTTACTAAAGTTAATGAATAGTCGTCGCTCTTCTTATATATATTCTCCTTTCCTTTTATTGAGGGCTGCTGCTTTGTGCGACTAACTTTCTCTATAGAGTTCACTTTCTTGCACCAGTCCTTCCGTCATCTTAGTTTAAAGCATTTGCCCGAGTTTTCATCTTCATATTTGCTTTGAAGGAGTTATGGCTACTATGTCTACGTCCTCTCATCAGAAAGAAAGAAGTCCCTCCTTTGCTTCCCGCTCGGCCGGTGGTACACCACCGACATTTGGCGAGCTAACCTCGAACTGTTTGTCTCGATGAAAGAATTTATGATAGAGAAACCTCTCAACGTACCGGACCATCGAGAATATGCACCGAGGTTCATTCGATCAATAGAAGAGAGACACCTCGAAGCTATGAGGAAACACTGCGGATGGGGAGAAGAGGTGATGCTGCAGGTACCCTCCTGGGAGGAAGATATTATGGCCCATGTAGAGGGGGTTTTTGAACGTATATATGTACCCTTTTACGTTGGGCCCTCTCAAACGACTCGTGCTCGAGTTCTGTCAAATATATCGATTCACTCTGGCCCAGATCCATCCGTCTTTCTGGCGGATCGTGCTGATGATGAGGTTTTTCGCCGAAATGGCTGAGCTTGAGTTCACTCTTAGTCACCTCATTAGATTGTATCGGCTTTTGCATTATCGAGGTCTAATTACACTGCGACGCCGATCCACCAAGCCCTTTATTACAAGTGATGACGAGGACAGGGATCAAGGGTGTATGAGTCGATTTGTTCGAGTGAGGACTGTTGATATCATTCCTGCAGAGTTCCTGCGTTTCCTGAGAAATGGAATTTCAAGCGTAAGTGACATGATATACTTTATTATTTTTGTTCTAGGTGGAGGTAGAATTCGTAAGAACGTTTTCTTTCTTTCTCCGCATCGATCCCATGGATGCCAAATGAGGTCTCCGATCTTGCGGGCTGGGCCCGCAAACTAGCTGCCTCTTCGACTTATGATGAGAGCAAGTGGCAAGACTTGTCGAAAGGCAGATGGGAGGCTAAGAACCATGGTATGTGTTGTGTAGCCCTTCTCTCGAGGAGTAATTTTCTTTATGTACACTAATTTCTTTGTTGCAGGAATTGGTGAGTTTTCTGAAGTGAGACCGTCCCCTTTCGAGGAAGAGGAAGGGCCTTCGACTTCTGAGAGAAGGAAGGATAATAAAATAAAAATATCCTCGGAGGAGGGGGATTCCCACATCAAAGTAGGACCTGCCTAGGGGCGCGAGGAGGGGGTTACTGTTGACGAAGATGTCACATCTATTGGTCATTCCGTGGACATCAATGCGCCTGGAGAGGATGACTCTATATTGATGGCTCGAACCAGGAGCCCCTCCGAGGGAGGGATTCTACAAGGGAGGAGGGACGAAGGTCCCTGATTACCTGATTTGGCGGTTGGTTCTCGGTCGTCGGGTTGCTCTACTGGGGCCGATGAGACCGAGCCGGTAGATGTGAAGTCGACCTTCGAGGAAGCTCAATGATTCTGCTCCATGGTGAGCTTTGAATTTGTTATAATTTTTCCAAATTCATACTTTCTTATTTTTAACTGAACCTCCTTTTTTACAGGCCTTCGACAAGCTTAAGCCTGAGATTCTTATTTGCGAGGCTTCTTCTTTGCGAGGAAAGAGAGCTAATACACCTTCGATCGGAGTTGAACTGGAGTCTTGATTATGAAGGCAACCTCGAGAAACAGGTAATCTCTGTTTTGAGGGAATACAAGTTTGTTCTCCCATCTTCGGAAACTAACGTTTCAGTATCTTAGTTGCAGAGAAAGACAGAGAAGCTGGAACGCCTTCGGGGCGAGGTCAACCAGGTTGATTCTGATTGCAATGAGTTGAAGGCATAGATAGATTTTCATGTTTCGGCCAAAAGGAATGCTTTGGCTAAGGTCTCCTCCCTCGAGATACGACTTTGTAGTGATCAAGAAAGCAACTCGGCCCAGACTAGCAGGATTGCTAAGCTTGAAATAGATCTTTTGAAGATGAAGGCCGAAGTCGTAGAGGCTCGAGCCGAAGTTGAAGAGGCCCGAGTAAAGGCTGATAAGAGGGCGGTTGTCTACTTAAAAGATGCTACTGACGCTCGAATGTAGTTGCGGGAGGCTTCTGATCGAGAGAGAAGAAGCAATGAATATTCCCGCTGTAAATCTCGGAGGGAGACCCTCGAGGAGATTCATGATACGGGCTTTGATCTCTCGGAAGAGATAGAGTAGGCTAAGGCAGACGAGATTAATGCCAAGTTATTCCTCTCTACCGATAATGAAGCTCATGTAGAAGACGGATAGGAAAGAGCTGGCGAGGATTCTAGGACCGAGGGGGTTGATGAAGGCAAAGTCCCCGAGGGGGAGAAGACGAAGTCCCCGATAATAACGATAGACTAGGTCTCAAAAAGGCTCCCTGTGGGAGTGTTGTAAATGTACTTGAGTACCATCATTTATATAAAGAGATCTTTCATTTTGTCTTCGTCTCTGAATTTGTGGTTTTAATTTTGATGCTTGTTGTTGAGGTCTTATAAGATTTATTTTTCCTCATCGAGGTATTTCAGTTAGTCCCCGAGCGATATGACCTCGGCCTTCATATCGAGGGTATGCTTTTTTTAGGGGTCTTATAAGTTTGATATTACGTCCTTGGACTTGATATCGGGGTTATGTCCTTTTAAGGTTTTACAAGTGCGGTGTTGCCTCATCGAGGTATTACAAATCGGCCTTTAGGCTCTTTAGGTCGGCCCTTAGGCTCTTTAGATTGGCTGTGAGGCTTTTTATGTTGGCCTTGAGGCTCTTTAGGATGGACCTTAGGCTCTTACGCATTGGCATTTAGGCTCTTTAGATTCGGTCGATGCGACCTTTAGTATGGCTATAGCTTTCCCTCATTTTGGCTAAAGACTTTTGAAATTTTGATTATGCCTTGGCATGTTTTGTGTTCGTCTGACCCTTCGAGGGCTCAAACGAAAACCCCGATTATGAGTCAATGTGTGATGATGGTTGGGTACCTTGGGAGGTCATCTTGAAGGCTGATTATCGATGCCTTTTCACTGAAGGCTGATTGTTTCGAAACCTTTTTAATAAAGGTTGATCGTTTTTGAAGCCTTTTTATTGTTTCTAGCTGATATGATCGAAGCTCTTTTGCTTATGCCGAGGGTAGCCTGATCAACCGGTTCTTTTCGAAGTATTTGAAGGCCTGTAGTTTTATGGCGGCAGTCACACGTCTCCGAGCCGCGTTAATTTGGCTGGAGCCTTTTAATATGACCGTAGTCTTTATGTTTGGCAGTAGCTTTTTGGTCCCCGGGTGAGATACCCTCGACGTCTATATCGAGGGTATGCCTTTTTAGGGGTCTTACAAAGTCGAATATATAGCCTTGGCTTTAATATCAGGGTTATGCCTTTTTAAGGTCTCATGAATTTGGGCATGCCTCGTTGAGGTCTTACAGATTTGATGTTTCCTCGTTGAGGGCTTATGAGCTTGAGGTTACCTCATTGAGGGGTTACGAGCTCGGGGTTGCCTCATTGAAGGCTTATGAGTTCGAGGTTATATGGCTCGGTGAGCTGACTGTTGACGACAGTCCCCGAGTAGTTCGAGAGTTTTTTGCCCCGGAGCCATTTCTTGTAAAAATAGCAAACTTCTTTTGAGGTATGAAGAATTTTGATGATAAAAGATACTGCTTCGATTACTTTATACAAGCGTACATGTTTTCGCCATTGAGAGTTAGATTTTATTCTACACGGACACTGTTCATTCGACCGTTTGGCCCGATACAACATTCTCCTGTCGAGACCCTCTTTGGCATATTTCGATTTCTTTGAAGAGGTGACCTCCCGCGGGGATGCCCTCCCAGTATTTGAGGTTGATTTGAGAAGAAGCCTTGAATACTTGTTGAGTTCTCCTTAGGTAGCATATAGATGTTGCCTCGTTAAAAACTTCATTGGTAAAACCCGTTTGGGATAAAACCCGGTCTAAGGAAAAAAGAGCGCAACGCGTGCTTTAAAACCCAAGGTCTTCGAGCTAGAGGGTGCGTCGATTACTTTCGATCGAACGCCTGCAATGGGTTAGTATAAAACATAAATGAAAAGGGGGAGGGTTGTACCTTGGCAGTGATAGCGTTAGAACCTTGATATGCTTAAATTTCTTGTTACGAGGACGCGGAACGGTCCTTTATTTACTCATTTGGGTGTATTCGAGAATGTAAGTTGTTGCCGCTACTTGGCTGTTTGTTGGTCGTTTGGCTCCTTCGATGTAGAAGGCATATATGTCGGTGCCACGTCATGCACCGCGAACATCTCTCTCGCTGCATGCTACTCCCCGTACTGTTTTTACTCCGTCCATTGTTGGAAACTTCATCATCTGATGAAGGGTTGACGACACCGCTCTCATACTGTGTATCCATGGCCTACCGAGTAAGGCATTGTATCTCATGTCACCTTCGATGACGTGAAACTTGGTGTCTTGAATTTTACCGACCACGTTGACTGGGAGAATGATTTCTCCTTTGGTCATTTCGCTCGCCATATTGAATCCATTGAGGACTCGAGAGGCGGGCACGATCTGATCAAGAAGTTCGAGCTGCTCTACCACCCTCGACCTGATTATGTTGGCCGAGCTACCTAGGTCCACGAGCACACGTTTAATTTGAAATTTATTCATAAGAAAAGAAACTACCAGTGCGTCATTATGAGGCTGAGACAAGGTTTCAATATCTTCATCGCTGAATGAAAGAGCGTCTTCCGGTATGTATCTTCGAGTTCTCTTTTCCCTGGTGATGGATACTTTTGTTCACTTGAAAACGGGTCCCTGTGGGACGTCGATTCCTCCGATGATCATGTGTATGATGTGCTGAGGTTATTCCAGTTCATTTTTTCTATTCGCCTCTCTTTCCTGGAACTGGTTCTTAGCTCGATATCTGAGGAACTCTCGAAGGTTCCCTTCGCTGATTAGTCGGGCTACCTCTTCTCGAAGCTATCTGCAATCCTCGGTCCTATGACCGTGAGTGCCATGATATTTGCATACTAAGTTGGGGTTCCTTTGTGAAGGATCTGACAGTATGTATTTTGGCCACCTGGTATCCTTGATCTTACATATGGCTGATACGATGTCCGAGACATCGATACAGAAGTTGTACTCAGATAACTGAGGCGCCTCTACTGGCCCAATGTGCCTATCGAACCCGGTTTTGCTCATTAGTCCTTAGGGACCTTGGCCTCAATCGATCCTTCTGTCTTTTCAGGGCATGTTGCACCTTGAGGCATTTCTTTGATCTTCTACATATGGTTGGTATCTCTCTTTATTTGGACTAGATTCTCTTTCTGTAAACCTAGACTCCTTAGCTAAGAGCCTGCTTGGATATACTGAGCCCGAGAGGGCTCCCAATTGGTCGTCCTCGACCCTGATCTTCGATTGATACCTATTTTGCACATACGTCCAAGTCATGGTGGGATATTTGATTAAATTTTGCTTCAGCTGCTTCGAAGCTACCGAGCTTCGTTCATTAAAGACCTGAGTGAAGGCTTGTACCGCACAGTTCTATTCGTTCCATCTGAAAGCGGGATACGAACTCCCTTAATATCTCATTCTCCCTCTGTATAATTTTGAAGACATCGGACTTCCTTGTAGCAACCTTAATGGCACCAGTATGCGCTCTCACAAAGGAGTCATCCAACATGGAAAACGAATCTATCGATTTCGGGGGGAGGTTGTGATACCACATCATGGCCATCGACCCTCGAGTTATAGCTTTCTACTTTTTTGTCGCTGACCTCTATCTTCTTTTATCCTGATTCAATCTTCTTTGTGCGGTCCTCAAACATCTTTACTATAGCGGGGTCTGCTGCTGACCTGTTGCCACTCAATCTTTCTGGCGCCTGCTCGACTCGAAGAGCTGTTTCCGGTACTGCTGTGCTTGGAGTTTTCTGCTGACTCTGCAGCTGAGCAATAGCTACTTTTTGTGCTTGTAGCATCTCGAAAATGATTTGCAGGCTAACTTCATTTCGAACATGTATTGTTTGTGCGCCAGATTGGACTTCTCCTTCCACGCTTCCCCTGACATCCGTACCCAAATCTGTGCTTATAGCAATATGCAAGCCAACATCAACTAGGTTGGGAATAGGTGCTACTTCGGGGTTGAGGGGTGGCACACCGGCTGCTGAAGCTGCTGCATTATTTTCCCCGTGAAAACCGGGGCCATTGTTGCCATGCACTGGTGCGTTAGCTGAGTTTGACATGTTTTAGCCTGAAATCAAAAAATCTTGGACAAGAAAAAGTGTGAAGAATAACGTGTGTTATCAGAAAACTAACACTAAAATAATCAGTATTATCTTTAGCCCCACGGTGGGCGCCAAACTGTTTACCTTGAAAATGGTATTGACAATTATATTTGATTTTGTGGTTCTAAAAATATGTGATTTATTCCAATACTAGTTGTTAGAAGAATGATGCTAAGAGCAAGTAAGTAAATAAAGTATGCAAACCAAAATTATCACAATCTCAGGGGCCCCCGAGCTTGCCTGAACAAGGGCCTCGAGGTCGAGCTAGGGCACCTGTTAGTAGGCGATAGATGAAGAAACAATAGAATTGGGGCCTTAGGATAGCCTTTAATGGTGAATAATGAGAAATAAATGAAGAACAATTAAGAATACAATAAATGAAGGCAATCAATCAGTGGGACAATTGTTGAGCACACTTAGATAAGAAAATCAAGGAATGTTATCTGATATTGAATATTCATCCTTCTTACAAAATGACAAGGGTCCCCTTTATATAGGAGGGGGAATCCCAACATAGTACATGTCTAATTATGACAAGGTAATGCTATTGGTACAACTATTTAATGGCTTAGTACAGACTTGTACTATTCTTGCAGGCTTGGTCAGCTCTAACCACATGCCTTTGGGAATTTCCCGTCTTTCCGTGACGGTTATCGATTTGTCTTGCCCCGAGGTCGAGCACAGGTAACCTTTGATATTCTCCCTCTAGGGATGCACCTCGGGGCCAATCTTCGAACTCTGTCCCGAGCTTCTGGAGGCCCGGCGTGGAATGCCATAGTGGCCTCAAAATTGGACTCTCCGATTTTGGCCGTATACAGCTTGAATTGGCGAAATTGGAAACTTCGTGATTTTTGGTCGGCAGTGGAAAATTCAATATCAGAGTCGGAATGGAATTTCAGAAGTTGTAATAGGTTCGTAGTGTCATTATTGACGTGTGTGCAAAACTTGAGGTTATTTGGACGTGGTTTGGTAGGTTCCAGCGTCGTTTGCGGAATTTGGAAGTTTAGAAGTTCTTAGGCTTGAATCCGACGTTAAGTGGGAGTTTTGATGTTGTTTTAGGTGTTCCGAAGGCTCGACTAAGTTCGTATATTTATATGTGACTCGTTGGTATTATTGGTTGAGGTCCCGAGGGCCTCGGCTGGTTAACGAATATTGTTTTGGAGTTCTGGTTTTGAACTTCTGATATTTTTCCGGACATGCGGAAGGGAATCTGCAGGTGCGAGCGTCGCAGGTACGGAAGGTGAATCGCAGATGCGGAATTTGGAAAGCTGAGGTTGGAGCGCAGGTGTAGAAGATTGGTCGCACCTACGAGCCCCGGGGCGTAGGTGCGGAAGATGGTGACTTAGGTGAAAGGCGCAGGTGCGGTGCTTGGACCGCAGGTGCGGTCCCGCAGGCGCGAGAAATAGGCCACAGGTGCAAGAAGCCTGGGCAGAAGGTATATATTGCATACTTCGCGAATTTTGGTGCATTCGTCACCATTTTTATTCGGTTTTGGAGCTTTTGGGAGAGATTTGAAGAGGGATTCAAGGGGTTTTTCATTGAGGTAAGTTACTTGGGCCCTAATACTCGTGTTTATGGTAATTTTCCATTGTTAAATCATGTAATTAGTGAATATTAGGGGTGAAAATGAAGGGGTTAGGGCTTGGGAATTGGAGAGTTTGATTTAGGAATTGAGGGGCCAAATAAGGTCGGATTTTGATAAATTTGGTATGGTTGGACTCGTGAGTGAGTGGCCTTTCTAGTTTTGTAAATTTTACCGAATTTTGAGATGTGGTCCCAGGGGCGAGTTTGAGCAGAATTCGGGATTTGGGCTAACTTGATAGTTTCTCTTGTAGAATTCATCCCATTAACGTATACTGATTGTAATATACTGATTTTGAATAGATTCGGAGCATTTGGAGGCATAGTCGAGAGGCAAGAGCCTCGTGGGTTAGAGTTTTAAACGATTTGAGGTAACTAACGAATGTAAATCTAATCCTGAGGGTATGAAACCCCGGATTTCATATCATACTACTATATTGAGGTGATGCACATGCTAGGTGACGGGCATGTGGGCGTGCACCGTTGGGGATTTGTGACTTGGTCTGTCCTATAGCAACTGTAGAGTTGCATATTTTGTTGAAACTATATAGTACCTATGTGTTTTAGAAAGTGTTTCGGTAAATTGGTTGATTGCCATGTTTGGGCCTTGTGCCAGTGCTGTTTGGACCCTTAGGGGCCTTTTCTTACTATCCTCTCACTGGTTTTGATTGAAAATCTATACTCAGTCATGGTTATACCTATTTAATGCATATCTCAGTTTTATTACTCTGTTTTGATGCATATAAATGTTGTTTTGGGTTGAGTTCCCTGTTTTTACTGAAATGTCCGAGTGGCTTTTGTGAGGTGTATGACTGAGTGAGGCCGAGGAACTGATTTGTGAGGATATTTATGGGATCATGTTGTACGCCGAAACATGTTTGAAATAGGCCAAGGGACAGAGTGATTTATGCCATGATTTGGATTGATATAGCTCTTGGGATGAAGAAGCCCCTCCGGAGTCTGTACACACACCCAGTGAGCGCAGATACCTACTGAGTGCGAGTGCTGAATGATTGGGTGGCATGAGTGATGGTGAGGTATGCCCGAGGGGTTGTTTACGAGTGACTATGAGGCTTGCCCGAGGGGCTGTTTATGAATTAATCATTTTCTCTCTCTTTTGCATTGAGCCTCTGTTGAAACTGTTGAAAGATATCTTTAATAATTTTCACCGGAACTGGATTTTAAACGAGATGATTTGACTCAAATACTTATTTGAAAGCATGTTGTATTTTAGTGAGATTTCATAATGTGGACTTTATGTGTTTTACTGCTCGTCACTATGGCTCAGTCTTTATTTATTGTTGTTACTTACTGAGTTGGCGTACTCACATTACTCCTTGCACCTTGTGTGCAGATCCAGGTGTTACTGGACGTACTAGCGAGTGTTGATTTCATCCGTCGCGGATCTATCGGAGTTAGCAAGGTAGCTTCCTGGCGATCACAGCCCTTCTCTTCTACCTGCTGTCTTCCTATAAATGTTTTTAGTTGTTTTCCAGACTGTATTAGTCTTAGTATTATTAGATAGATATTGTAGACACTAATGACTAGTGACACCCGATGTCGGGCTTTTCTTTCCGCACTTTTCATTTGTTTTGAATTTATTTATGAAGTTTTATTATTAAATAGCTTGAAATTAGCTTTGAAATGAAATATCGCGTTGCTTTTGGTAATGATTCGGCTAGCCTAGTACCATGATAGGAACCATCATGACATGGTAGATTGGGTCGTGACAAGTTGGTATCAGAGCCTAGGTTACATAGGTCTCACAAGTCATGAGCAGGTTTAGTAGAGTCTTGCGGAGACGTCCGTTACTTATATTCGAGAGGCTGCAGAACCCTTAGAAAAAATCTCACATTATTGAATTCTTGTCGTGCAAATCCATTGATTCTGGTAACTAAACTTCTATTGTTTCATTCTCTCACAGATGGTGAGCGCCCGCACTACCGGACAGGGTGACCAACCACCAGTTAGGCCCGTGAGAGGTCGAGGCCGCTATCGAGGTCGTGGTAGGGATAGGGGTGCAACCCGTGCAGTAGCGGGGGCAGTACCTGTAGACCCTCCAGTTGCTCCAGATCAGGTCCCAACCGCAGATGCTCCACCGGGACCAGCTCAGGCACCCTCTGTGCCTATTGTGATCCCTGGTCTTCAGGAGGCCCTAGCCCATATTTTATCAGTATGTATTGGCCTTGCTCATGCGGTCTCAGTTACTACGGACGTAGCCACTTCGCAGGTCGGGGGAGACATTCAGACTCCCGTCACACGCACACCTAAGCATGTTGTTCAAGGACTCCAGACACCGGGGGAACCACCAGCCCAGCCGGTTGCAGCTGCTCAGGACTATGTAGTTCCTGTTATGCCAGAGGACGAGCAGCGCAAATTGGAGAGGTTTGGGAGACTCCATCCTCTGTCGTTTAGTGGTGCTGAGGGTGAGGATGCACAGGGTTTCTTGGATAAGTGTCAGAGGATGCTTCGGACAATGGGTATTCTGGAGACCAATGGGGTCTCATTTACTACTTTCCAGTTCTCTGGGGCTGCATTTATTTGGTGGGAGGCTTACGAGAGGCGTAGGCCAGTTGACGCAGTGCCCCTTACTTGGAAGCAATTCTCCATTCTCTTTTTGGAGAAGTTTGTGCCTGAGTCCCGCAGGCTGATATGTTTGTTACACAATATGAGATGCGGTTATCCGAGTTGGCCCATCATGAGGTCTGGTTGGTTCCCACAGACTGGGAAAGGATCATGAGGTTTATAGATGTCCTTGGTTTTCAGCTTCGGTTGCTTCTGACTAGAGAGAGAATGTCTGGTGCAACTTTTGATGAGGTTTTAGACATTGCTCGACATATTGAGATGGTTCGTGGTCCGGAGAGGAGTGAGAGGAGTGAGAGGGAGGCTAAGAGGCCTCTTGGTCAGGGTGGATTCAGTGGTACTCCTCATAGGGGTCAGTTCCAGCACGACAGAAGTCGTCCATTCAGACATGCTCAGTCCGCTCGCCCAGTACACCGGGGTGCTTCATCGGGTCATGGTTCTCATAGTTCTCATCAGGGCCACTCATCATTCAGTGCCCTCCCAGCCCAGAGTTTATCCCGTGCTCCATCAGCTCAAGGCTTCTCCATGCCAGGTTCTTCTACCACTTATCCCGGTGCTAGCTGTTTCCTTCAGTCCCGTCACCAGCACCAGGGAGTTGTTTTAAGTGCAGGGAGTTTGGGCATATATGGAGGCAGTGTCCTTAACGTCGTGGGGCTTCATCTCAGCAGAGGAGTCAGCCATCGACTTCAACTCCAGTTACTTCACCACTCGCACAGCCAGCTAGGGGTGGAGGTCAGTCAACCAAAAGTCGCCCTGATGGGGAGGTCGATCAGGTAGTGGTCTGGCCCGTTTCTATGCACTCCCAGCCAGACCAGATGCTATGGCTTCAGATGTTGTGATTACATATATTGTTTCAGCCTGTCACTGACATGCCTCCGTATTATTTGATTCTGGTTCCACATAGTCATATGTTTCTTCATATTTTTCTCATTCTCTGGATATGCCCCGTGATTCTTTAGTTTCATCTGTTCATGTATCTACTCCAGTGGGCGATACTATTGTTGTGGACTGCGTACATCTATCGTGTGTGGTGACTATTGGCGGTCTGGAGACCCGAGTGGATCTATTGTTGCTCAATATGGTTGACGTCGATGTGATATTCGGCATGGATTGGTTATCTCCATGTCATGTTGTTCTAGATTGTCACTCTAAGACAGTGACCTTAGCAATGCTGGGATTTCTGAAGATTGAGTGGAGCGGTTCTACAGACTATGTACCGAGTAGGGTGATTTCATACTTGAAGGCTCAGTGTATGGTTGAGAAGGGTTGCCTATCTTATTTGGATTTTGTGAGGGATGTCAGTGCAAATACTCCTACTATTGATTCTGTTCCATTGGTCCGTGATTATCCGGATGTGTTTCCTGCAGACCTGCCAGGCACGCCGCCTGATAGGAATATAGACTTTGGTATTGATTTGGTGCAGGACACTCAGCCCATTTCTATTCCACTGTATCGTATGGCACCAGCGGAGTTGAAGGAATTGAAAGAAAAGCTTCAGGAACTCCTTGATAAGGGGTTTATTCAGCCTAGTGTGTCACCTTGGGGTGCACCTGTTCTATTTGTGAACAAGAAGGATGGTTCCATGAAAATTTGTATTGATTACAAGCATTTGAACAAGGTCACAGTCAAGAACAAGTATCCTTTGCCTCGTATTGATGATTTATTTGACCAGCTTCATAGAGCGAGGGTGTTCTCCAAGATCAATTTGATGTCCGGGTATCACCAGCTGAAGATTCGGGATTCAGATATTCTTAAGATAGCTTTCAGGACCCGTTATGGACATTATGAGTTCTTGGTGATGTCTTTTGGGCTGACCAATGTCCCGACAGCATTCATGCACTTGATGAACAATGTGTTCCAGCCATAGTTGGACTCCTTCGTTATTGTATTCATTGGTGACATCCTGGTGTACTCTCGTAGCCAGGAGGAGCATGCTCAGCATTTGAGGATTGTATTACAGATATTGAGGGAGGAGAAGATTTATGCAAAGTTCTCCAAGTGTGAGTTTTGCCTTGGTTCGGTAGCATTATTGGGGCACGTGGTGTCCAGTGAGGGTTTTCAAGTAGATCCAAAGAAGATAGAGGCGGTGTAGAGTTGGCCTAGACCGTCCTCAGCTACGAATACTATGAGCTTCCTTGGTTTGGCGAGTTATTACCATCACTTTAAGGAGGGATTTTCATCTATTGCTTCGCCCTTGACAAATTGACCCAAAAGGGTGCTCCATTCAGGTGGTCAGACGAGTGTGAGGAGAGCTTTCAGAAGCTCAAAGACTGCTTTGACCACAACTCCAGTGTTAGTTCTGCCATCTGCCATTGGCTTCAGGTTCTTATACCGTGTATTTTGATGCCTCAAGCATAGGCATTGGTTGTGTTTTGATGCAGGAGAGTAGGGTGATTTCCTATGCCTCGCGCCAGTTGAAGACCCATAAAAAGAATTATCCAGTGCATGATCTTGAGTTAGCAGCCATTGTTCATGCCTTGAAGATTTGGCGTCATTATCTGTATGGGGTTCATTGTGAGATTTATACTGATCACCGGAGTCTGCAGCATCTTTTCAAGCAGAAGGATCTTAATTTGCGTCGGCGGAGATGGTTGGAGCTTCTTAAGGACTATGATATCACTATTATGTACCATCTGGGGAAGGCCAATGTGGTGGCCGATTCTTTGAGTCGTCGGGCAGAGAGTTTGGGGAGTTTAGCATATCTTCCAGGAGTAGAGAGACCGTTGGAATTGGATGTTCAGGCCTTAGCGGCCAACTTGTGAGATTAGATATTTCGGAACCTAGTCGGGTATTGGATTGTGTGGTCTCCAGGTCTTCTCTTTATGATCGTATCAGGGAGCGTCAGTATGATGACTCTCACTTGCTCGTTCTTCAGGACATGGTATGGTGAAGTGATGCTAGGGATGTGACTATGGGTGATTGTATGTGGCTAAAATCGGAGAGCCCGATTTTATAGTCATTTCGACACCCAGAAGGCTTGAAGGGCCAAGTTTGGTATCGAGGGGGCACATCGGAGGTCCTCGACCTCGAAGCAATCCATATCAAAGGTCCTTGATCTCGAGGTAATCCACATCATAGGTCCTCGACCTCGAGATAGTGCATATCGAAGGCCATCATGGAAAGGCGGGAAACTCCCAAAAGGCACGTGGTTAAAGCTGACCAAGTACGCAAAATAGTACAAGCCCGTACTGTGGCATTAAATGGTTGTACCAACCATCTCTCTTTTGTAATAATTACACATGTATTGTGTTGGGACTCTCTTTCTTATATAAAGGGGACCCTTATCACTTTGTAAGAGACATGATATTCAATATACAAGAACAACAATTCCAACTTAAACATTCTCTACAATTGTTCCATTGATTTATTACTTTCCATTTATTGTGTTTCATTTTTTCTTCACTCATTACTTGCTATTGATCATAAATAGACCATCCTTAAGGCCCCCCAGCACTGTTTCATGATTATCGATATCCCCTAGTCAAGCCTCCCAAGCTCGACCTCGAGGCTTGCCCGGAAATCCTCTGGACCGGCCTCTTCGATACCTGGTTTGCGTAATCTAGCTCTTTTCGCTCCTATTTCATTTTTCTCGCTTCATACTCGGCATCTACTGCCCAAATAACTGGTATTAAAATAGATCACATATTTTTAGAACCACATAATCAAATATAATTGTAATTACCATTTTCAAGGTAAACAGTTTGGCGCCCACCGTGGGGCTAAAAATAATAGTGATTGTTTTAGTGTTGGTTTTATAAAAACACAAGTTATTCTTCACACTTTTTCTTGCCCAAAAATCTTCAATTTCAGGCCAGAACTCAGTAAACGCACGTGAAAACAATGATCCTGGGGACCACGAACCGCAAGAACCCGTGCTCAAGCGGGCCAAAGTGCCTACCGCCATGAAAGAACAAACACAAAGTTGCATATCTAAAGGAACTATTATGTTCAGAGAGGAAGATGTCGAAGCATTGTCTCAGCAGCATTGCGATGCGCTGGTAATTTCTTTCCTCTTGAATAGCACTCAAATTAAGCCTGTGCTCGTGGATCCAGGTAGCTCGGACAATATAATCAGATTCGGGGTAGTGGAGCAGCTCAAGCTTCTTGACCAAATCGTACCAGATTCTAATGCCCTCAGACGGTTTAACATGGAGAGCGAAACAACGAAGGGAGAGATCATCCTCCCAATCGACGTGTCCGGTACAATTCGAGTCACTAGGTTTTATGTCATCAAAGGGGACACAAGATACAACGCCCTGATGCGAAGGCCATGGATACACAACATCAGGGCGGTACCTTCGACTCTCCACCAAATGTTGAAATTCCTAACCGCAGATGGCATAAAAACAATGTATGGTGAACAGCTCGCGGCAAAGGAAATGTTCGCGGTACGCGACGTGGCGCCATATCCCGTATATTCCGCCTCGTAGGGGTCGGAAGATAGACAGATCTCTGAGGATGGTAAGGAAGACTTCCTCACCCCTCAAGCCTTCGTTTCCCCCAAAGAATCGGATGCGCCAAAATCAACAGTTGAAGAGCTAGAACAAGCCGTTTTGATGAAAAAACTACCAGATCGAAAGGTATACCTGGGAACAGAATTAACCCCCGAACTCAGGAAAAAACTCATTCAATTTCTTATTGATAACATTTATTGCT
The DNA here is from genome assembly GCA_005239505.1 of Nicotiana paniculata. Classification (NCBI taxonomy): domain Eukaryota; kingdom Viridiplantae; phylum Streptophyta; class Magnoliopsida; order Solanales; family Solanaceae; genus Nicotiana; species Nicotiana paniculata. The sequence goes on along the minus strand of ML325183.1, from coordinate 23,771 downwards.
TTTCTTGGTACCACTTAGATATGACAGGGATCTCCCTGGAAATAACCACCCACCGACTAAGCGTCGACCCCAAGTCAAATCGGTAAAGCAAAAGAGAAGGCCCTAGTCCGAGGCAAAGCATGCATTCGTCAAAGAAGAGGTAACAAAACTCCTCAAAATAGGGTCCATTAGGGAAGTAAAATATCCCAAGTGGTTGGCCAATGTAGTAGTGGTCCCCAAAAAAGGGAACAAATTAAGAATGTGTGTAGATTATAAGGACTTGAATAAAGTATGCTCTAAAGATTCATTGCCGCTGCCCAACATTGATCGATTGATTGATTCCACGGCTGGCCACGAGACTCTCAATTTCTCGACGCCTACTCCGGGTATAATCAGATTCAAATGAACCCCAAGGATAGGGAAGACTTCGTTCGTCACGAAGTATGACACATATTTCTACAATGTAATGCCCTTCGGGCTAAAAAATGCAGCGGCCACGTACCAGTGCCTAGTTAATAAGATGTTCGAACATCAAATAGGAAAATCCATGGAAGTTTACATTGATGACATGCTGGTTAAGTCTCTTCGCACAGAAGACCATTTGACTCATTTGCAGGAAACTTTTGACATCCTTAGAAGCTACAACATGAAGCTCAAACCCGAGAAATGTGCCTTCGGCGTAGGTTCGGGCAAATTTTTAGGCTTCATGGTATCAAGCAGGAGCATTGAAATCAACCCCGACAAAATAGAGGCCATCGAATATCATGGTGGTAAACAACATAAAGGTCGTACAGCGGTTGACCGGGCAGATAGCGGCGTTGGGCCGATTCATCTCGAGGTCATCAGATTAGAGCCATCAATTTTTCTCTCTACTAAAAAATAAAAACAACTTCGAGTGGACTCCGGATGCCAGCGTGCCTTGGAGGAATTAAAACGCTATCTCTCAAGCTCGCCTTTGCTCCACACCCCAAAGAAGGATGAAAATCTATACTTGTACTTAGCTGTATCCGAGGTAGCAGTAAGTAGCGTGCTGGTTTGAGATGAGCAAGGCACGCAATTCCCCGTCTACTATGTAAGTCGAACCCTGGGAGATGCTAAAACCAGGTATCCACACTTAGAAAAACTAGCTCTTGCATTAATAAGTGCATCTCGAAAATTGAAACCTTATTTTCAAAGCCACCATATATGTGTTTTAACAACATATCCTCTTCGGAACATATCGCATAAACCTGAATTGTCGGGCCGGTTGGCCAAATGGGACATCGAGCTCGAGGGGTACGATATCGAATATTAGCCCCGAACGGCTATCAAATCTCAAATCCTGGCAGACTTCGTGGACGAATTTTCGCCCGTCCTCGTGCCCGAGGTAGAAAAAGAACTTCTGCTAAAAACGACCGCATCGTCGGGGGTATGGACCTTGTTCACTGACGGTGCCTCAAACGTGAGAGGATCTGGGCTCGGCGTAGTTCTGAGGCCACCTACAGGTGGCGTGATTAGACAATCTATAAAACTGCAAAGTTGACCAACAACGAAGCCGAGTGTGAGGCTATGATTGTAGGTCTCAAACTAGCCAAAGGCTTGGGGGCGGAAGCCGTCGAAGCCAAATGTGATTCTGTTCTGGTAGTAAACCAAGAAAATGGGAGCTTCGAGGTTCGATAGGACATGATGCAACGTTACCTAGACAAACTTCAAATCACTTTGCATCGTTTCAAAGAATGGAATCTGGCCCACATACCTCGGGAGAAAAACAATGAGGCCAACGCACTCCCAAACCTGGGGTCATCAGTTGAAGAAGATGACATACTCCCCAAGGCCGTTGTTCAGATATCCAAATCGGCGATCAAAGAAGGCCATGCCGAAATAAACTCCACCAGCATGACGTGGGATTGGAGAAACAAATATATCGATTATTTTATAAGTGGGAGGCTGACCACAGATCCAAAAGAATCAAGGGCCCTTCGGACCAAAGTAGCCCGATTTTCACTCGACGAGAGTGGAGCTCTATACAGGAGAACCTTCGATGGGCCCCTAGCGGTATGCTTGGGACCAGGATACACTGATTACATGATCCGAGAAACCCACGAGGGCACTTGCGGGAATCACTCTGGTGTAAATTCTTTAATTCAAAAGGTGATCAGAGCAGGTTACTACTGGGACAACATGTAAAGGGACATCAAAGAATCCGTCCGAAAATGCGACAAATGTCATAGATTCGCGCCAATGATCCACCAACCTAGTGAACAACTACATTCAGTCTTATCACAGTGGCCATTCATGAAATGGGGAATGGACATAGTCGGGCCCTACCAACGACACTAGGTAAAGCTAGATTTATTCTGTTTATGACTGACTATTTCTCAAAATGGGTGGAATCACAGGCCTATGAAAAGATAAGAGAAAAATAAGTCATCGACTTCATATGGGATCACATCATGTGTTTACTTGGGATCCCCTCCAAGATAATATGTGATAACGGGAAGCAGTTCATCAGAGGAAAAATAACAAATTTTCTCGAGGATCACAAAATAAAAAGAATATTGTCAACGCCCTACCACATGTGTGCAAATGGTCAAGCCGATTCCACAAACAAGACCATCATTCAGAACTTGAAAAAGAAGTTAGAAAATACGAAGGGAAAATGGAGAGAAACGCTGCCCGAAGTACTATGGGCATATCATACAACCTTTAAATCGAGCACAGAAGAGACGTTGTTCTCTTTGGTGTACGGGTCTGAGGCTTTGATACCGGTCGAGGTCGGAGAGCCAAGATCCAGATTCTGATATGACACCGAAGACTCAAACAATGAGGCCATGACCACAGCCCTCGAACTATTATACGAGAAGCGAGAAGCTTCACTGATCTAGATGGCCGCCCAAAAACAAAGAATAGAAAGATACTACAACCGAAGAGCAAACCTCTGATATTTCAGAATCGGGGACTTAGTCCTAAGAAAAGTCACCCAAAGCACTCGAAACCCAAACGAAGGGAAGCCAGGCCCGAGCTGGAAAGGACCGTACCGCGTCCTCGGGGTAATCAACAGAGGATCCTACAAACTCGGCACCATGGAAGGCGAGCAACTGCAAAACCATTGGAACATATCAATGCTCAAGCACTATTATTGCTAAAGTACAATCCTCACCCTCTTTCCTTCAAGATTTACACTAACCAAATGCGCAGATATGCGGTTAAGAGGAATCAAAACATCCCCCAGCTCGAACACCTTAGGTTTTAAAGCATGCGTTGCGCTGTTTTTTCCCTCACGTCGGGTTTTATCCCAAAATGGGTTTTACCGGCAGGGTTTTTAACGAGGCAACATCCACATGATAACTAAGGAGAACTCATCAAGTATTCAAGTCTTCTCTTCGATCAACCTTGAATACTTAGGGGCATCCCCCCGGGAGATCACTGAAATATGCCAAAGAGGGTCTCGACAGGGAAATGGTGTATCGGACCAAACGGTTGAATAAACCGTGTCCGTATAGAATAATCGAACCCTCGATGGAAAAAACTTGTATAATTGTACCAATTAATCAGAGAAGTACCTTCTATCATCAAAACATTTCGTACATCAGAGAAGTTTGCCATTTTTACAAGAGACAGCCCCAGGGCCAAAAATTTAGCAAGCACATAGGAACTGTCCTCGACAGTCACTCCATCGAGTCGCCAAAACCCGAAGCCATAAGACCTCAGAGCAGGAAAATTTTAACTCATAAGCCCTCCACGAGGAAATATCAACAGCATAATCCCTCCTCGAGGCGACCTCAATTCCGACTCGGGGACTTCCCCTGACTGTCGGCTCGTCAAGATATCTAACTCGAAGCCATAAGACATCAGGGCAGAAAAATTCTAACTCATAAGCCCTCCACGAGGCAATATCAACAACATAATCCCTCCTCGAGGCGACCTCAATTCCGACTCGGGGACTGCCCCCGACTGTCGGCTCATCAATATATCTAACTCGAAGTCATAAGACCCCCAGGCCGGAAACTTCAAACTCATAAGCCCTCCATCAGGATAAAAAATGTAAGGCCTCAAGCAACGCATGCACAAATTTGTAAGACCTTAAAACAGGCATAAACCCCATATCAAAGTCAAGGCTATATATCGAACTTGTAAAACCCAAAAGGCATACCCTCGATATAGACTCCATGTCTTTCTCATTCGGGGTCTAAAAGTCTATGGCTAAGAATAATGACCACTGTCATAAGGCTCTGGCCAAACTAACGCAACTCAGAGACGTCCATCCATTGCCATAAAATCACAGACCTCTATTTACTTCGAAAAACTTCGAAAACAACCAGTTGAAGGTTGTACCAACCTAAAGCGTAAGAGCCTAAGTCGCCCGATACATTAAAGGTTGTGCCAACCTAAAGCGTAAGAGCCCAAGTCATCAGCTAGTCGTATCGACCATACGCGTAAGAACCCAAGTCGCCAGCTACGGCTCATACCGACACTAAGCACCTCCGGGCCATTTTGAAAACTGAAGGGCTGTTGAGCTCGAGTCGAAACCTAACTTGGAGACTAAGCCCGATACGGTTAACTAAAGTGCCTCATGGCCAAAAACGCGTAAGAGCCCGAGTCGCCCGCTACATTAAAGGTTGTACCAACCTAAAGCGTAAGAGCCCAAGTCTCCAGCTAGTCGTATCGACTTTACGCGTAAGAGCCCGAGTCGCCCGCTACATTAAAGGTTGTACCAACCTAAAGCGTAAGAGCCCAAGTCACCCGCTACACTAAAGGTTGTACTAACCTAAAGTGTAAGAGCCCAAGTCTCCAGCTAGTCGTATCGACTTTACGCGTAAGAGCCCAAGTCGCCAACTATGGGTCATACCGACACTAAGCGCCTCAGGCCAATTTGGAAACCTGAGGGCCATTAAGCTCGAGTCGAAACCCGACTCGGAGACTAAGCTCGATACGGTTAACTAAAGCGCCTTAGGGCCAAAGAAGCGTAAGAGCCTGAATCGACCGCTACATTTATAGCAGTATAGATCTTACGCGTAGAGGCCCGAGTTGCCAGCTATAGATCATACAGACACAAAGCGCCTCTAGGCCGATTTGAAAACCTAAGGGCCATTGAGTTTGAGTCGAAACCCAACTCGAAGAATAAGCCCGACACGGTTAACTAAAGAGCCTTAGGGTCAATAAAGTGTAAGGGCCCAAGTTGCCAGCTACAACAGTTGTCGTACCGACCTAAAGCATAAGAGCTCGAGTCGCTAGCTTAAACAGCCTCAGGGCTAATTTATAACCCCAAGGGCTTCATCTCAAATTCCAATTCTCCAGGCTAACTACCAACAGGAAAATCAAATCAAAGAAAATTTCATATATATATATATATATATATATATATATATATATATATATATATATATATATATATATATATATATATATATATATATATGCATTGCAAATACATATTTACAAAGCTCCCACAAAAGTCTTATGCAAACAACAAAGCAGAAAATCTATTCTACTCTGGGGACCAGCTCCCTCAAAGGCCCCTCGGACTAGCTCTCGTAGCGGCCTTCAAGTATCAGCATCAGCTCAAGAATCAAGGAGAAACTTGGCGTGTATCTCGTCTGCGTCGGCCTGCTTTATCTCTTCTGAGATGTCAAAGGCCCCTAGCATCTCCCTCCGGGACTTGAATCAGGCATACTCATTGCTCCTCCTCTCTCTGTTGAAAGCTCATCTTAGCTCGGCCTGAGCATTGACAACATCTTTCAAGTAAACAACCACTTTCTTGTCGGCCTTTATATTCAGAAGATTAGCCTCGAGCGTGAAAATCCTGCTCGACTGGATTAAGCTATCTTCTCGGGCATTACAAAGTCATATCACGAAGGTAGCAGCCTTGACCGAAGCATTCCTTTGACTCGAGGACCGAGTCCCCTACCGACAGTCATCGACTACCACCGATCGCCCATCAAGAACAAAAACCTAAGAGTTTATTTTTTTTTTAAAAGGTCCAAAACTTCGGACCAACTATTAACGTGCATCACAGTCTATTCCGAAAAAGCAAAGAAATGGCAAAAAAATATAGAGGCCTTTATATATAGTGAATATTCACAAAGGTGTATTTTACAAAGCTCATGTCTGGAGCCCTTACACGAAGAAAATAACAAGTAAAAACCTAACCTACTTTCTGTGAGACCTAATCTGTCGTTATTATCGGGACTTCGTCTTCTTCCCCCCCTCCCCCCGGGGACTCTATCTTCATCAAGCCCCTCGGGACTAGCATCCTCACCAGCTCTTTTATCTTTGTCTTCGGCATCGGCTTCATAATCAGTAGAGAGGAGGGACTTAGCGTCAATTTCACATGCCTGCTCTCCAAATCCCTTATGGCGAATCTCCTCGAGGATCTCCCCCCGAGATTTGCACCGGGCATGCTCACTGCTTCTTCGGTCTCGATGAAAGTCTCCCCCTCAACTCCTTTTGAGCATCGGTGGCATATGTAAGAAGGTTCCCAGTACATATACGTGAAGTTACTTGGACTCGGATTCAGGGGAAAGAAGAATTGGTGAAGCACTTCTCAACATCATTATTTATTTGCGACACGAGGACGTATCTCCATGTTATCATCTCCCCGCCAGGGAATAGCCCGACCGGCTCTATCAATAGCTATATCTCATTCAAATGGAGGGATTTTTACCGACGCCATTTTTTCCCAACAAGAATCAACCTTCGCCTCTTCATTATCAGTCGTCGGACCAACATATCAAGACGTGGGTTCGTGGCAGCCCGCTACCCACAAAGATTTAGCAGCCTCAAGATCAAATGACATTTCATAAGGTACAAGGAGACACTCCTCAGCGCGAGGGGAAACTGTCGTTGCACTTTTAGAAGAGCGTAAAGAAGAAGGGGTTTTCTCTTTTTTGAGGGACCGTTTTAGAAGTCTTGGCCATGGCTGCATTGGCCATAGCTACATTAGCATTTCAGAATGGGAAGAAGAAAAATGGCAAAGAAAGCAAGAACTGCTAAGAATGGGTTTTAAAGTGTTGTGAAGAATGAAAATTTGAAAATGATGGGTTGGAATATTTATGGAGGGTTTTTCAAGAGTATTAAAGAAGTTGAAAGAGGGGGCAAAAAGCGGTTCAGAGGATTTTTGATAACCGTGTTCTGTGCAATTCTGTCGCATCAGTTGATGACCTCATGTGACTGATGTCATGATGAAGATATCGAAGAGACATGTCAAGACCGTTCCTTATCATTTCATTCTAAGGAACGCGGGGACTATCTGTATGCGGCTAAAATTGGATAGCACGATTTTACCGTCGTTTCGACACATAGAAGGCTCGAAGGGCCAAGTTTGGTATCGAGGGGGCACATCGGAGGTCCTTGACTTCAAAGTAATCCATATCAATGTTCCTCGATCTCGAGGTAATCCACATCGGAGGTCCTCGACCTCGAGATAGTGCATATCGAATGCCATCCTAGAAAGGCGAGAAACTCCCAAAAGGCACGTGGTTAAAGCTGACCAAGTACGCAAAATAGTACAAGCCCGTACCGTGGCATTAAATGGTTGTACCAGTCATCTCTCTTTTGTAATAATTACACATGTACTATGTTGGGACTCTCCTTATTATATAAAGGGGACCCTTGTCACTTTGTACGAGACATGATATTCAATATACAAGAACAACAATTCCAACTTAAACATTCTCTACAATTATTCCATTGATTTATTACTTTCCATTTATTGTGTTTCATTTGTTCTTCACTCACTACTTGCTATTGATCATAAATAGACCATCCTTAAGTCCCCCCAGCACTATTTCATGATTATCGATAGCCTCTAGTCAAGCCTCCCAAGCTCGACCTCGAGGCTTGCCCTGATACCTTCAGGACCGGCCTCTTCGATACCTAGTTTGCGTAATCTAGTTCTTTTCGCTCCTATTTCATTTTTCTCGCTTCATACTCGACATCTACTGCCTAAATAACTGGTATTAAAATAGATCACAAATTTTTAGAACCACATAATCAAATATCATTGTAATTACCATATTCAAGGTAAACAGTGAGGACGATGTGTTGAGGATGCAGGGCCGGATATGTTTGCCTAATGTAGATGGGCTTCGGGAGTTGATTCTTGAGGAGGCCCACAGCTCGCGGTATTCCAGGATTTGAGACAACACTATTGGTGAAGGCGGATGAAGAAGGATATAATTGGGTTTGTAGCTCGCTGTCTTAACTGTCAGCAGGTTAATTATGAGCATCAAAGACCAGGTGGCTTGCTTCAGAAATTAGATATTCCGGAGTGGAAGTGGGAGTGGATCATCATGGACTTTGTAGTTGGGCTCCCACGGACTTCAAGGAAGTTCGATGTTATCTGGGTTATTATAGATCGGATGACCAAGTCCGCGCACTTCATTCCTTTTGGTACTACTTACACTTCAGAAAGGTTAGCTGAGATTTATATTCAAGAGATTGTTCGTCTGAATGGTGTCCCAGTTTCCATCATTTCTGATAGAGGTACTCAGTTCACATTGTAGTTTTGGAGGGCCGTGCAGTGAGAGTTGTGTGCTCAGGTTGATTTGAGCACAACTTTTCACCCTCATACGGACGGGTAATCCGAACGCACTATTCAGATATTGGAGTACATGTTGTTCGCTTGTGTCATTGACTTTGGTGGTTCATGGGACCAGTTTCTACCAGTCGTGGATTTTTGCATATAACAACAATTATCAGTCGAGTATTCAGATGTCTCTGTATGATGCTTTCTATGGGAGGAGGTGTAGATCTCCAGTTGGCTGGTTTGAGCCGGGCGAGGCTAGACTCTTGGGTACAGACTTCGTTCAGGATGCTTTAGATAAGGTGAAATTGATAAGGGAGCATCTTCGCACGGCGCAGTCTAGGCAAAAGAGCTATGCAGACAGGAAGGTCTGTGATGTGTCATTTATGGTTGGGGAGAAGGTATTGCTGAAGGTATCACTCATGAAGGGTGTTATGAGGTTTAGGAAGAGGGGAAAATTGAGCCCCCGATTCATTGGGCCTTTTGAGATGCTTCATAGGATAGGGGAGGTAGCTTATAAGCTTGACTTGCCTCCCATTTTTTCGAGTGTGCATTCGATATTTCATGTTTCCATGATTTGGAAGTAAGTTGGCGATCCGTCCCATGATTTGGACTTCAGCACAGTTCAGTTGGAGGGTGATGTGACTTATGATGTGGAGCCGATGGCTATTTTGGATCGGCAGATTCGAAAGTTAAGGTCAAAGGACATAGCTTGAGTGAAGGTGGAGTGGAGAGGGAAGCCTGTGGAGGAGGCCACCTGGGAGACCGAGCGGGAGATGCGGAGCAGATATCGACACCTATTTGAGACTCCTGGTATGTTTCTAGACTCGTCCGAAGACGAACTTTTATTTAAGAGGAGGAAGATGTAACGATCCGACCGGTCGTTTCGAGAGTTATAGCCTCGTTTTTCCGTTTCTGCTTCTTTATGTGTTATTCAGCTGTATTGTGTTGTATCGGGTTGGTTGGTTCGGGTTCGGAGTAGTATCAGAGTGGAATGAGACACTTAGTCTCTTATTTAGAAATTTAAGTTGGAAAAGTCAATCGGATGTTGACTTATGAGTAAACGATCTCGGATTTGAATTTTTATGGTTCGTTTAGCTCCGTTAGGTGATTTTGGAATTAGGAGCGTGTCCGAAATATAATTTGGAGGTCTATGGTAGAATTAGGCTTGAATTGGCGAAATTGGAAACTTGGTGATTTTCGGTCGGCAGTGGAAAGTTCAATATCAGAGTCGGAATGGAATTCTGGAAGTTGGAGTAGGTTCCTAGTGTCATTTGTGACGTGTGTGTAAAACTTGAGGTTATTCGGACGTGGTTTGGTAGGTTCTGTCGTCGTTTGTGGAATTTGGAAGTTTAGAAATTCTTAGGCTTGAATCCGAGGTTAATTGGGTGTTTTGATGTTGTTTTAGGTGTTCCGAAGGCTCGTCTAAGTTCGTATATTGATATGTGACTCGTTGGTATTATTGGTTGAAGTCCCGAAGGCCTCGGGTGTGTTTCAGGTGGTTCACGGATATGGTTTTAGAGTTGAGAGTTGGAGTTTTTCTGGTTTTGAACTTCTGGTGTTTTTCCTCACTTGCGGAAGGGGAGCCACAGGTACGAGGGTCGCAGGCGCGGAAGGTGAATCGCAGATGCGGAATTTGGAAAGCTGAGGTTGGAGCGCAGGTGCGCAGATTGGACGCTCCTGTGAGCCCGCAGGTGCGAGGCCTGGGGCATAGGTGCGGAAGCTGGTGACTTAAGTGAAATGTGCAGGTGCGGCGCTTGGACCGCAGGTGCGGTCCCGCAAGCGCGAGAAATAGGCCGCAGGTGCGAGAAGCCTGGGCAGAAGGTATATATTGCACACTTCGCGAATTTTGGTGCATTCTTCACTATTTTATTCGGTTTCGGAGCTTTTGGGAGAGATTTGAAGAGGGATTCAAGGGGTTTTTCATTGAGGTAAGTTACTTGGGCCCTAATACTCGTGTTTATGGTAATTTTCCATTGTTTAATCATATAGTTAGTGAGAGGAAAAGACTTAGGTAGTCCTTTAAATATGCCTATGAGAGTATTTTTGTCCCTCGTCTATATCACTAAATATAAAATATCCCTAATTTTTAGATCTGCAGAAATTTCATTGTGCACAGATTTTTCTACAACAAAATTTTTTGTATTGCAGAATTTTTTCAAGTTGCAGTACATAGTTAGGTTCGCAATGGAGAATGATGATAATCGGCTTAATGTATGCATATTTTAGTATAAATCGCCTCACATTTTGCTCATGTCTCGTAGATTTAAGATGTTTTATATGATGATTTGTGCTAAATATTTCTATGTGTAGAAATTATTCGGATGAAATTTTGGACGAAATGACGCGAACTGGAGCAAAATCAGAGCAAAAAGACAAAAATTGAATTTTGAGGGCTACAGCCAGTATAGGGCGCTGGCTGTGGCGCAGTTTCCAGAATGCAAAATATTTGAGCGTCAGGGCTGTAACGACCCAGCCGATCGTTTTGAGAGTTAGAGCCCTGATCCCCTAAGAACTAATTTCCCCGCGCTTGTTTCTGCTTTTGGGACTTGCCGGAGAGATTAGCTATGGAATTCGGAGAGTTTTGGGACACTTAGTCCCTAATTTTGAGTTTAAGCCTTAGAAATAAGAACGTGGGTGGAACTGTGTGAAGACGGGTCCGGAATGGAATTCCGTCGACTTTGTTAGCTCCATTGAGTGATTTCAAAGTTAGGAGCGCGTCCAGAATGTGGTTTCGAGGTCTGTAGTAGAGTTAGGTTGGAATTGGCGAAAGTTAGAATTTCGGTGATTTCGGCCGATAGGTGAAATTTTGATATCGGGCTCGGAATGGGATTTCGAAAGTGGTTGTAGGTTCATAGTGTCATTTGTGACCTGTGTGTCAAATTTCAGGTCATTCGGACTAGTTTTGACGTGTTTCGGCATCGTTGCGGATTTTGGAAATTTTTTAAGTTTTTAGGCTTAAATCCATGTATAATTTGTGATTTGGTGTTATGAGGTGTGATTTAAAGGCTCGGATAAGTTTGAAGGAGGTATTAGAACTGGTTGGTAGGTCTAGTTGAGGTCCCGGGAGCCCGGGGGTGTTTCGGATGCTCAACGGGTCATCTAGCCTTGTATTGATTGCTGGTTTTCTGGTGTGAGTGTAGCAGGCTTTTCTTCATCGCGATCGCGTGAGGGAGTCCGCGATCGCGTAGGGAAATTGTAGACCAGTCAGGACTTAATGCATCGCGATCGCATGAAAAGGAACGCGATCGCGTAGAGTAGACAGCTTGGTCATCGCGTTCGCGTGGGCTAGGTCTCATTCGCGTAGAAGGAGTGAGGTAGTAGTAGAGTTGAGCTTTTGCTCTTTGCGGTCGCGTGAGCCCAGTCGTGTTCGCGTAGGGTCTGAGGAGTGGTGCATCGCATTCGCGTGAGTGTTTACGCGTTCGCGTAGAGTAAAATCTTGAGGTGAGAAATTTGTTCTTCGTGATCGCAACGGTTCTTCCGCGATCGCGATTAAGGAAAATATGGGCAAAATAAAAATGTTCAAAATCGAGGGTTAAAGTCATTTTTTTACAGTTTTGACTTGAGTGCTCGGGATTAGGCGATTCTTGGAGGGATTTTCACCTGGGCAATTTGGGTAAGTAATTCCTACTCGGTTTTGACTAATTTCCACGAATCTATGCTTAAATTCATCCTTTAATTTCGAAATTAGGGTGAAAATTGGAAAAAATTGGATAAAATTCTTAGACCGAGTTTTGAGTATTGATCGAGATTTTGGTATCCGATTTGGGTAATTTTTGTATGGTTAGACTCGTGAGTGAAGGGGTGTCCGAAATTTATAACTTTTACCCGATTCCGAGACGTGGGCCCCGGGAACTTTTTCGGCGATTTCTCTAATTTCGCGCTTTAGCTTCAAATTTGTTTATTAAACTAGTTTCTTGTAGTGATATTCACATTATGTAACTTATTTGAATAGATCCGGGTCATGCGGAGTTTGGTACTCGTGGCAAGAACGTGATTCCGGGTTGAATTGTGCAGTCGAGGTAAGTGACTTGCCTAACCTTGTGTTGGGGACTTCCCCCCTTACGGTATTTGATGCTAATTGTTGTGTGGGCTCCGCGTACGTGAGATGACGAGTACGTACATGGGGCGTTATTTCAAAAATCACATTTTTCCCTTATTAAAATATAAACGATTTTTCTCTTCTATGGACTTGTTCTCACATGATATTGTCGCGCCCCCCTTTTCCCCAAGCACTCTTTTTCGGGGCCAGTTGAAAGGGTTTATGACATTGGTTGAGACAACTCGTTCCTTTTGGGAAAGGGGTTTGCATATTTTGAAGAGTCGCCACCTAACGATTTTAAAGGTGCGTTAGGGCACCTAAGGGGTTCAATTACAACTACGTTACTAACTAGAGATTGGGTAAGGGCTTGAAATTATCCTATGGGGAAGGTGTTAGGCACCCTTCAGGATCCACAAGTGTGGTTCCCCGCCAAATGGTTTCGTGAATTTGAGTGCGTAGCAAATAAGCAATTAATGTTTAAGACAAGTAAAGAGTTTTGAAAGATTCGCAATCTAAGGACACATATGTCACTGAAGTTTTGAAAATATTTAATATCTAAGATTGATTTTTGAGAGAGTTACAATCTAAACATGCATATAAAGGGATAAGGGGAGAATCCTAGGTTGTTTGTCATATGGATCACATCAATGCAATACCCGGTAATCACTCCTCGAAGAGAGGCTACACGTGGTATTAGCGCACCGGTCATCATATCCATATTATACCCTTTTCCACCCCGTGAAAGTAACTAACTCGAGTGTTGGTCTCGACCTCTCTTGTATGTTGTTACCGTCCCTTCCTATTAGTCCCGGAGGAATTCAGGACTTCTATCCTATAAGGGATGTTCTAGGCAAACCCTTAGGTTTAAAGGGAAAATACTAAGGCGACATATAAGAACATGTAGGACTGCAATTAGGGGGAACATATAAAAGCAAAGAAAAGGTACAAGTATACCTCCACAAGTAGTACACATAAACAGCATGACTCATACATAGTTAAGGTCCAGATTCAGGTTCAGATCCTAAGCATGGTATCTAAGTGATAAAACAAAGACAGATTTATTGCATAACTCAGAGAGGAAGTCTTAATCAGGCTTGCCTACTGGTTTTAAGCATGCTGACAGTTGAACACTAATCACAAAGGATAGTTCTGGTTTTATTTCTTTAACTTATTTCCTAAGGCTTGCCTAGGTGTAAAATAACATGCAGCAGTAGTTAGACTAGGTGTTGTTAAGCCAGTATGAATGAAATGCTAAGACATGGTATCTAATGCACAGGTAGGGATGCAGAATACAGAATCCTAAGCATGATTTTTAAATGCAAAATAATTACAACATTAAGCACGATTTCAGATATGCAAGAGTGGCAGTTTATTCTAGTGTCGTTTATCCTAAACAGGATCTCTAAGTGCGCATAGCAATATGAAACATGATTGCAGAAGATACCAATTATTAACATTGTTTACCCTATCACGGATTTTTTCTAAATGACGAATGACAGTACTGAAACAAGATGTTGAAACAGTGTTCATAAAGCCTAAATAGCATGATTGCATGATATGCTTTGCACATTTTGATCCTAAACGTGATTCTATTGCGCAAATAAGGAATGTAAACCTAATATCATTGTTTCTACCCTTTAATATACTACAACATGCATATCACCCACTCATTTTCACTATCCGACTCCAGAGTTGTTTACAATTAATTATTACAGACCATGGGATATGAATTACACAACTGAAATAGAAGAAAAATAAGAAGTTAACTATAGGGAGCCTACAGAATAAGCCCAGATCTCCGTGTCCTCAATTCCATGTAATGTTTCACAGCCTTTTCACAATCCGGGTGTGTCAGAGTTCCCTAAGGACCTCAAGGGATCCTGGGCAGTGCTCACACAAAAGGGGCAGAACCTAAGGGGGTCTAGCGTATAGTGAGAGTTCTCGACATAGTTTTGAGGAGTTTAAGTAGGAAAACAATTTTGAAACAGTTTTGAAAAAAAGGAGAGATTTAGTGAAAATATTTTTTTCATAACAAAAGGTTTAACTGATGAAAACAGTTAGAAAGAACACCATTCTCAAAACAAGTTCAGCATCACACAACAGGACCAAGAGTGGTCCAACAATCACAAGCAAGTGTATGGGACTTGAGGGACAAATACAGAGCAAGTAAGGGTAAGCATGTAGCAGGAAGAAACACATATAGGCATGCAATCAGAAGCTCCTAAGGGTTCATAGGATCAGGGGTACCGTAAAGTACCAGATTAGATTAACATATCAACACCAAACAACTAAGACTATGATCACTAATGTACCAATCATAGGCATGGGGATTCACATAAGAAACAGGTGCTAAATTATACGGAAACATGCTGGTCATTGACAAGTAAAGCATAACTTAGCAGGTAGAGGGGATTCAGGATCTTAGTTACATGTTAAACAACAGAATAGTAAATAGAAGCAGATTAGAAACACAACAAATTGCAACAGTAATAGAAACATGTTGGTTTGAGGACTGAAATCTGAATTAGAACATACAAGTGAAGTGAACAAAGCAGAAACACAAAGCAGAAATAGGAGAGGCATAGTAGTTAGCCTTGGCTTGCAGCCGGCTAACTTAGAATAGTAGCAAGTAGCACCGAAGAGAGAATAGAGAGCAAGTTTTAGTTGTAAGAGAGAGAGTTGAACAGATTAGTTGTTCGTCCCTCTTCTATCAACGCATGGACAGAGTATATATATAGTTGGAACTAAGTAAAAAAGAATAAGACAAAGAAATCAGACTGCCTAATAATTATGGGACTCAGGGAATCAATTAACTGCTGAGTATCCCTAGAATTAAGGGAATTATTCAAACGGTGAGTGAAAAATAAGGAAAGAAGGTAAAATAGTGTTCATGACAAGAAATTAAGTATCCCTTAATTTAAGGTTGAACTCAAACGACTAGTAGGTAAGCATAATTAAGGAAAGTTACCATGCATAGGACATGTAAGAAAATAATTTCAGACCAAATCAAGTAAGCAATTGAGACTAGGTTCGGAAAAATATCAATTAAGGAAGCAATATCAATCACAGTAACAAATCAAGGTAAGAAAAACAAGTTAGGGGTTGGAAATCAGAAAAATATCTCATGAGAGATCAACAGGGCTTTTCGAATCATAGTGAATCAGAGATTCAAACAACTAGTGAATAGAGATTCTTATGTATAGCAGGAATGACCACATTATAAGCAAAACTATAAGTCAGGCAACAATTGAGTGACAAATAACACAGAATCAGGGACTCGAGCAAGCATAATATTAATTGAAGATAATCAACATGAAACAACACGGTTGTTAAGTAAGAACACAGAAACCCTAGTGTATGAAATTAGGAATCATGTGAGTCAGGGAGGCAAGAAGAACCAAAGACAAACAACATAGGGTAAAGATCAATGAAACATAAGCACATATGCAAATACACAGGCAAACCAGTAGTTTTCAGGGTTTTAGGTCTGAAAAATTAGGGCTTCACACATATACTAGTATGAATCAATAGAGTAGGCACGATACACACAAAAGAGACGAAGAGTCATAAACCCTAATAGGAAAAACAGAGTAATATCACCAGAAATTCAAGCCATTCGTGACAATCAAGCACATATACTGACCAAACCACAAGGAAAAGGTTTCAATTAATGAAAATGTGAGGGAAAATCATGAGATAGTGTTAAAATTGACAAAGAAAACCATTTTGAAAAAAGGGTTTCGGAACCCTAGTTAAAAGTTAAGAACCATTTAGAAAAAATAGGAAGGTTCAGAGTCTAGGGTTTCCAAAAAGAACCCGGAAAAGAGGAAGAAAACTCAGAGATATTGTCGGTCTTTGGCCAGAAAAGGGTAGATCTTACTCGACCAGCCATAGATGGCTGGAAAAATGGAATGAGACCGGAGAATTGAGTGGAACCTCCTTTGGTTCACCTGAGAGCCTCAAACGGTGACACAAGTGCAAAGGATGGAGCCATAGGGCTGGCAGGAGGTGAGACCTCCATGGTTTCCGGCGAGGAAGTGACCGGAGAAGGGAGGACAAGGGCCCAGTAGATGAAGAGCTTAGAGACAAGGGAGAGAACTCAGAGAGACGACTGAGAAAAATGAGAGGGGAGGAAATGAGGCAGGGGAGGGTAGTCTTTAGGTCTTAATTTGGTACGGTCGAATCTGGACCGCTGCTTTGAATTAATCAATGGTTCAGATTAATAGGTGCTTGGGCCGGGTAGGATTTTAGGTCTGGGCTGGGTAATTGGGCTGATTAAATTGGGTAGGGGCCCGAGTGAAATTAGGCTAGAATTGAAATTAAAAGTGGCTATTAGTTAAATACCCATTAAAATAGATAAATAATTAATATAACTTAGATAATAATTATATAAAATGAAATTAAGGCTAAATAAATGATATTAAGGTAATTAATTAATATAAAAATATATAATGAATAATTATTGATTTAAATGGTATAACATGTACAATTAGGCCATAGTTGCAAAATTATTGTAATTATGGTCAAATAATGCCAAATTGGCTAATTTGTGAAATAATTAAATCCTAATAGGATTAAAAATGATATATTGAGCTGGGAAATATTTTGAAATTATTTATAATACAATTTATGAATAATTATTGAATATAAAAATACTGAATAAATTGGAAAAGAATTTAATAAAAATATGAAAATTTACGAAAAAATACCAGTTATTATAAAGAGAGATTTTGAAGGTATATATGCAAATTTTTAAATAGTTTGAGGAAAAATTGGGTATCAACGGCTGCCCCTCTTTACCCGGGAAGGATGAAAGAGTTGTCGGGTAAAGATATGATGGCCAATTTTGACCGAGTGGAAATAGCTTGAAAGGTTCAGGCCGCACCCTGGTTTCTGAGCTACCTACATATCCCTGGATTTACAGGAATCAGGCCGTATGTAGTTCAGGAGCCACCGGCGAAGTATACCGATGAAGTTTTATAAGGACGGACGCAAAGTGCAAGGTTGGGTGAACAAGCGGCTTACGGGGTAGTTAGGAGAACTGGGGCGGGACCGCGCCTGCCATGATGGTTGTTGCTTGCCGGGTTACCTGCAAATGAGTAATACAAGCATATCATGCGTAATTTAAACATGATGCAAATTCCCGTTGGACTATGAATGTTGTCTTTGGATGGTTAAGGATGACGTCTTTAGACCATGATGTCATGGGCCATGAATTGCTTGATGCAGGATTCGCAGTCCATGAAATGATGTTCTCAGGCCATGAAGATGGTTCCTCCGAACCATGATGTCTTTGAATAATGATATGCAAACTGATAAAAGAGATCCTCAGGCCATGACATGGTGTTCTCGGGCCATAAAGATGGTGCCTCCGAACAATGACGCCTTTGGATAAGTTGGCGATATTTCAGCCCATGAAGATGCAATAGTATGATGCTGACAAGACAGAGCTTAGTCTTGTGAATTAAAGGGGCAGAACTAAGCCCAAATGGAAAGCGCAGTAAATAATGCTAGAGGCATTGGTTTATTTTGAGAAGTAAATGGGAGGCAGCGTTTAGCCTCAGAAGGAAGAATGGTAGCCTTATGCAATATGTGAATGCAGATGGAGGTAGAGTTTAACCTCGGAAGGCAGAAAGGTAGCCTTATGGAAGATGCGAATGCAGAGGGAGGTAGTGTTTAACCTCGGAAGGTAGAAAGGTAGCCTTGTGCAATATGCGAATGCAGATGGAGGTAGCGTTTAACCTCGGAAGGCAGAATGGTAGCCATATGCAAGATGCGAATGCATAGAGAGACATCGTTTAGTCTCGGAAGGCAGAAAGGTAGCCTTATGCAATATGCGAATGCAAATAGAGGTAGTGTTTAACCTCGGAAGGCAGAATGGTAGCCTTATGCAATATGCGAATGCAGATGGAGGTAGCGTTTAAACTCGGAAGGCGGAATGGTAGCCTTATGCAAGATTAAAGGAAAAACAACAGAAATTCTTAGCCGGTGTTAAATTGCAGTAGAGCATTGTGATAATGAAGCATCATTTTTGCTGATAATAAATGTTGGCATGTGCAACGGGTTTGAGGAACGATGTCTGTCCTTTGAGCAGATAATATATTTTGGGGCTTTTGCAATTTTTTGTGCCTGCATCCAAAGAAAGGTCGTGAGTTTTTTAAAGGGGAAATGTTAGTTCGCATTCTTGCTGGCTCTGCTTGGCTCGTTTGCTTGATCATGATGATACTGTCTGTATCATTGGGGTAGCATTTGCTAAACAAGCTGTTTCAGAAAAATAAATATTCATGATTTTGTAAAAGTATAATCTATAATCTAAAATAGTTTTAGATGAATCGACGACGTGACATGGTTCAATACTTTGCAACCTCTCCTACTGCAGAATTTTGAGGGTCCTCCTCAAAATTCCGCCCCAGTTTGCTGGGTGGACGCCTCTGACTGCTGCTCATGCGGCGATTGGCTGAACTTGCTTCAAAATTTTGAGGGTCCTCCTCAAAATTCTTCCCCAGTCGGCTGGGTGAATGCTTGTGAACTGCTGCTCGCTTCAGAATTTTGAGGGTCCTACTCAAAATTCTGCCCCAGTTTCCAACTACGGGGGAAAAATAGATTTTTATTGAATTGTGACCGAACCCATAGGGCTGCCTACGTATCCCCTCTTAAACGGGAAGCAGGTCAGGCGTAGTTCAATTTACATTGTTGACAAAAACTTTTAGAAACTCTTTTGTATTCTTTCTTTTCTGATGGTGACAAATGAATGCTTATGCGAGTCTCCTTGACGTTTTCTGAATCTCCCAGGTTGATAACTTCAGTCTCGTCCAGGTTGGACTTAGGTCTGTTCTCAAAGTTCTCAACTTCTTTGACAATCTCTTCAGGTATGTCGTCTTCGTCTGAATCAATGTCCATTTGCTGCGTTGTCTCATTGCATGTCACAGTCATCGGTTCATCAAGACAAGTAATAGTAATGTTGTATAAATAAGGTAATGAGAGAAACAATAGCAATAAATATCGGATTCATAAGAGAAATTTAGAAGATGCTTTGATGAATTGAATAACTGATTTGAACATTGACGATCTTATTGCAGAAGTTGAAAAATGCATGAAAAGAAAAATAATTTAGTAAATAAAACAGTAAATAATGCTTGTTTTAGCCTTGCTACCCCGAGGCTCGTCGGGGTTTGGTCGTCTTGATAGACCAGTTCTTGAGATATGTCCCCTTGCTTACAGTCTGTATGGAAGGGCCTTCCTCCCCTTCCTCCTCGAGAACACACAGCAATTCATATCCTCGTCCTTTAGGAAGAAACTCCTTATCGCTGCAAGTGCTTCTTCTTCCTCTGATCCGTAAATAATGTCGGTCTGCTTGAAAGTCTGCTCAAGATGAGGTATCACCTTCTCCAAAGGGTAATAGGGACCACATCAAGGTAGCGGCCAGTCGTTGAATTCCTGCCAAGTGTACTCATACCCCATACCGAAAGGAGTACCATGTTTCTTGAACTTTATGGGCTTCGTGATCCCTTGGAGGTTCTTACCGAGCCCTTTTCCTAGCTCATATCCTCTCCAATTCAGGATGCTCTCAATCTTGCTATCCCACCACTTGTCCTTGTCGATAGCATTGACCCGCTCAATGTGGTGGTAAGTTCCCCCGCCTATCTTCCTTTTTCCGTCAATCACTGAAATAGTTTGTCGACTATAAATGGGGTTGCTACCGTCACCTTGAATAATTACCTCTTGGTGGTTCCACTCGAATTTTACCGCCTGATATAGCATTGACGCTACAGCTCCAGCAACATGAATCCAGGGTCATCCCAACAATAGGTTGTAGGAGGCTGGCACATCTATCACCTGGAAATCCACTTCGAACCAAATCGGTCCCATCTGCAGACATAGACTGATCTCTGTTGGTCCCAAACGCACATGCAAGTATACGTGGTCGACAAGTAATATAGGATTGTAAGTCCAGATATCGTACCCACAGAGACTTGTGATTAACTATCAACTAAATTAAATCCAAACAATTAATCTATTCAAGCGAACACTAAAGTATGAATATTTAACTAAAATTAATCTAGAATAGTAAACTATGAAATTAACGAAATAATTGGCGAGATTTTAGATACGAATTCAATGAGATACGATATTCTAGAGCTATGGGTAAGCTAACAATCCTGTTGTGTTTTCCACTTAAATCGTCTGATTAATTTATCTGGTTTATTATTGACGAGGTTAATATTGCTCGTAGCCTTCTCCCGAAGTACAACTCGCCTATTCAAGCTAATCTAACGCCTATATTCCTATGAAATTAGGATTAACAAGAACGCATTAATAATTCCCGTATAATAACCAAGCAAGGCGATTAGGTATATTCCTATACTAATCGCAAATCCGCTCCCCTGAAGGGTTAAGATCTTGCTCTACCCAATCTTATATGCAATCTAGAATTCCCTCTCCCGAGTTCAATCCCAGATTCTTAGATAGTATTCAATTGGTGATCAAGCAATCAAAATAATTAAGCGCAAGATTGAATAAATAAACCAACATGATAATATAATAAGAACAATTCAAGCTTCAAACTATAACGTTCATGTAGCACCCAAAACTCTAGAACTAATAAAATATGAAATTTAAGGAAGAGAAGAGAAGAAAAACTAGGTAGAATCCTCCTTCAAGCGTGGTGTGTGTTCCTCCACGTCAATTTCCTCTCAAAGTTGTTTTTTTGGTCTATTTATATGTTTTGGGACAAACCCTAAACGTGTAGGATACTTCTAGTCAAACAGGGAAACACTTAAAACCTTCAAAAATCAGACTGGGTCAGATCAGGAACCAGGCGTTACAGGCCAAACGCCTGGCCAGGCCTGGCGTTATGGGACAAACTCCCCCCAAACGCTTGGTCTCACCAGGCTTTATAGCTCAAACGCCTGGCTAAAGCTTGGTATGACACGGCTTTACAGCTCAAACACCCGGCTATAGCCAGGTTCACTCCTTTTTGATTCTTGAGCGTATTTTTGACGTTTATGCATCCATTTAGCTCGGCTTCCCTCTCCAATTCACCTACACATGAAATAGACTCCATTGTGCACATACGACGTGTATTTTTATCATTAACGCACATAAAATGTAAGGCACATAATGCTTTAAACCATGAATTATAGCCACGCATCAACACCCCACACTTAGACTCTTGCTCGTCCTGGAGCAATGGGACAATCTACTACCCTTCAACACGTACCAAGTTCATTATTAAGGAGTATTTTACTTTTCGATCACACACCTTACCCCTTAATTATGATCGATACCGGCNAGATCATGTGCCCTCACCAACAACAAAAGAGTGAATATAACTAGTCCACACATTCAAATATGCTTTTGAACATAATTTAAGGACATCACACAATTGAACAAATTCCCTCACTCTCACAAAGAATTCATATGCATCACGCGGTCGTACCGTAAGCTTGCTCGTAGTGTAGATCTCCACTAATTCAAGTTAGGCAAATCTAGGATCAATTGGGACTTTTAAGGTTGTAATGTACGCTAAAAGACGGGTAGGATATATTTAGGAATAGTGACTAACCCTCATAAGCACTTTAATACACTAACTTCACAAATCAACACATATTCTTCTCAACCAATTCCCCTTGCCACAACTCATATTCAACATAGCCCTTTTTCAATTAAGCACTTCTATATTTTCACTAGCACAAATTAATAAAAATTTGGAGGTGTGTATATTTTTTTTCATACTTTTACTATCATTTTGTTTTTTTTCTTTCCTCCACACACTCCATACATGAAGATTCAATGGCTAGTGACTCTTGAATACAATTTGTTTTTTTTTGCACTAACAAGCCTTTCCATGGCTCCACTTAAAAGTTAATCCCCAATATCTCACCTTACTTCTTTTAGCGACTAAGTGCCTTAGGAGGAAAAGGTGCAAAAATCTCAATTTAAGAACAAAAGAGGGGTATGTCTTGTAATGTGGGTACCAAATAAAAGGTCAAACGGCTCAAAGGGGCTAGCAATGGAAATTTTTAATTTTTATGTGACAAGCACATCCATGATCAAGCAAGAAAATTCCTACGTCATCTCCTAGACTAGAATAACCTACAATTTCGCTTTGATTAACACACGGGGCAAGTTCTAGACTACATAGGATAGCACAGAAAATCACGAAACCTCACTCACACATTGCACATGACTCAATCAAAACAGTTTTATTCAACTCTCAAGTCAAGCAAGCACACAAAATTGAGAGAATTAAGCAATATTACACTATGTAGCATACAAGTCGAGCACTGAGCTAAGGCATAAAAAAATAGGCTATTTATTTTTCTCAGGCATCACATGTCAAACAAAATATAAGGAAAATCAGAATGTATGTCATAACCTGATATGCCGGCATCAAACATGGCATAGGGTATTTCGAAGTGTAACTCAGTTTCTTCCTAACTACTCTAAAAAAAATAATTTAAAATGCCCGGTTCAAGTTACACCCTTGAAAAATAACCGTTGCCCAAAGAAAAACCAAGGGATACTACCTACTATCCAAAAAAAAAAAATCTTTTTGGCGATTTTACATCGGACTTTATCCCTCAAGAAAATTGTCCAACAGATCCATCGTTGGGAAAAGTCCGAGATTTTTCTAAAAAATAATAATTTTATACAATTACACTTCAGAAAGTAGTTTCCCCACCCCACACTTATGTCATGCATAGTCCTCGATGCATGATCACAAAGAAAAACATTAAAACAAGGCTGAGAAATACTCCCTGAGACCCCCTCGGTCCTAGCTCGGACATGATTCTCAATCTTTAGAGTCGGGATGAACCCACACTTAAGCTCAAACATGCCCCTCAGCTTCAACTTTTGGGTACTCAGACTTGCCCTACTCTGCAAAATAAAAACAACAAAAAACTGACACTAAAAAAATAATGAAAATATATACAGGCTGGGTTGCCTCCCAACAAGCACCTTATTTATAGTCGTGACATGACTCTGCTACTTCACCACTTTTCCTTCCACTTTGAGGATATGAATTGCGTCCCCAATTTTGCATCAATTTTTCTGTCACGTTCATGGGGTGGTGGTGTAAAAATGAAGGAACCAAACTGATGCGTGGATAGAATTCATGATTTTAAGCATTATATACCTTGCATTTTATGTGCTTTAATTATAAAATACACTTCGTATGTTCCTAATGGGGTTTATTTTATGTGTAGGTGAGTTGGAAATGGAAGCCGAGCTAAATGAGAGCAT